>JASAND010030529.1:0-17084 GCA_030248195.1 Trissonchulus latispiculum | reverse complement strand
TGGAAATGGAAAATTTTGGAAAAACGTTTGGACATTTTTCGAGGTCCCAACACAGAAAATTGTCAAAAAGTCGTCTAAAATAGCATTTTTTGGCCATTGGGTGGTACGCATATATAGTAAATCAAGGTCGCTGAAAACGATGAGCATACTGCCGACACCGATGGATGTGACCCTCAGGCCCCATGGCGCCCGTGGTTCCTCGCCCAGGGTCAAAGTTGGGAAAAGTCCGTAAAAACGGCTATTTTTGGTCTTTTGGTGGTGCCTATATATAGTAAATCGGGGTCGCTGAACACGATGAGCATATCGCCGAAACCGACGGATGTGACCCTCAGGCCCCATGGCGCCCGTGGTTCCTCGCCCAGGGTCAAAGTTGGGAAAAGTCCGTAAAAACGGCTATTTTCGGCCATTTGGTGGCGCCCATATATAGTAAATCGGGGTCGCTGAACACGATGAGCATACTGCCGAAACCGCCCGAAGTGACCACTGGTCAGCATGGCCCCGTGGCACCTCGCCCAGGGTCAAAGTTAGGGTCAAAGTTTGGAAAAGTCACTAAAACACCCGTTTTTCGGGGTTTTGGTTGGGGGCATATATAGTAAATCGACTACGCTCGTTTCAATGAGCATATTTTCAGAACCGACGGAAGTGACCACTGGTCACTATGGTCTAGGTGGCCTATTGACCAGTGGTCAAACCCCATAAAACAGCGTTTTTCGGGGTTTCGGTTGGGGGCATTTATAGTAAATCGACTACGCTCGTTTCAATGAGCATATTTTCAGAACCGACGGAAGTGACCACTGGTCACTATGGCCTAGGTGGCCTATTGACCAGTGGTCAAACCCCCTAAAACAGCGTTTTTCGGGATTTTGGTTGGGGGCATGCATAGTAAATCGACTACGCTCGTTTCAATGATCATATTTTCAGAACCGACGGAAGTGACCACTGGTCACTATGGTCTAGGTGGCCTATTGACCAGTGGTCAAACCCCATAAAACAGCGTTTTTCGGGGTTTCGGTTGGGGGCATTTATAGTAAATCGACTACGCTCGTTTCAATGAGCATATTTTCAGAACCGACGGAAGTGACCACTGGTCACTATGGCCTAGGTGGCCTATTGACCAGTGGTCAAACCCCCTAAAACAGCGTTTTTCGGGATTTTGGTTGGGGGCATGCATAGTAAATCGACTACGCTCGTTTCAATGATCATATTTTCAGAACCGACGGAAGTGACCACTGGTCACTATGGTCTAGGTGGCCTATTGACCAGTGGTCAAACCCCATAAAACAGCGTTTTTCGGGGTTTCGGTTGGGGGCAGAAATAATAAATCGACTACGCTCGTTTCAATGAGCATATTTTCAGACCCGACGGAAGTGACCACTGGCCACTATGGCCTAGGTGGCCTATTGACCAGTGGTCACCCCCTAAAACAATGTTTTTTGGGATTTTGGTTGGGGGCATCTGTGTTTTTTATTTGCTCAAAAAAGTGCGCAATGACACACTTTTTTCCTGAAATGAGCAAAAAATTTTGGGCTTGTGCGCACGCTTGCGCAGTTTTTCCAGAGTCAGAAAAAAGAAATTACTAAGATTATTCACTGAAAATGTTCATAAAATTTGCTCGTGGGTGGCAATTTTACAAAACCTTTTTAATTTTTCTTAGAGGCACCACAGACACAGTTACCTGCAGTCATACGTAGCTATTATCTTTAGAAATCGAACATTAACTATATGACTAGGGTATGCTGCTCATTGCAAATTCATATTCTCATATAATTCTTTGAGTATGTATTTGCGTACACTAGTCACCTTTTCTGTTGCCTTTATTTTTCAACTTTCTGCTTTGGGTGGGTAGTGGGCTTTTTGGTATTTTTATAGAATTTGGCAGCTTCTGAGGGCTCCGATTCCCGTGTATGGCTTTTTTATTTATATATGCGCCAATCAGGCTATTCAGTTTTTAGTATATTTGATGTATATAAGACATAAGCTGTCGTTCTGAATATTCTAAAAATGTCATTCAATTGCAAATATATATATATATACGTAATCATAATTTAAACTAAATTATAGTATGTATTTTCGGCTATGCGCACCTTATTAACGAATTGCGCAAAAAATTTAGAGGCAGTGCGCAGAAGAGTGCAAAAGTGTTTGAGCAAATAAAAAACACTGGGGGGCATATATAGTAAATCGTCTACGCTAGTTTCAATGAGCATATTTTCAGAACCGACGGAAGTGACCACTGGTCACTATGGCCTAGGTGGCCTATTGACCAGTGGTCAAACCCCCTAAAACAGCGTTTTTCGGGATTTTGGTTGGGGGCATGCATAGTAAATCGACTACGCTCGTTTCAATGATCATATTTTCAGAACCGACGGAAGTGACCACTGGTCACTATGGTCTAGGTGGCCTATTGACCAGTGGTCAAACCCCATAAAACAGCGTTTTTCGGGGTTTCGATTGGGGGCATATATAGTAAATCGACTACGCTCGTTTCAATGAGCATATTTTCAGAACCGACGGAAGTGACCACTGGTCACTATGGCCTAGGTGGCCTATTGACCGGTGGTCAAACCCCATAAAACAGCGTTTTCCGGGATTTTGGTTGGGGGCATATATAGTAAATCGTCTACGCTCGTTTCAAAGAGTATATTTTCAGAACCGACGGAAGTGACCACTGGTCACCATGGTCTAGGTGGCCTATTGACCAGTGGTCAAACCCCATAAAACAGCGTTTTTCGGGGTTTCGGTTGGGGGCAGAAATAATAAATCGACTACGCTCGTTTCAATGAGCATATTTTCAGACCCGACGGAAGTAACCACTGGTCACTATGGCCTATTGACCAGTGGTCACCCCTAAAACAATGTTTTTTGGGATTTTGGTTGGGGGCATACATATAGTAAATTGTCTACGTTCGTTTCAATGAGCATATTTTCAGAACCGACGGAAGTGACCACTGGTCACTATGGTCTAGGTGGCCTATTGACCAGTGGTCAAACCCCCTAAAACAGCGTTTTTCGGGGTTTTGGTTGGGGGCATGTATAGTAAATTGTCTAAGAGCAGCGCTCCCAAAAATTGGAAGAAGGACAAGTAGGAAAAATGCTCCTTGCAGTCGCATGTAAAATGCAATATGAGCTATGATGGTCAACATTTAAATATGTCAAGGACAAGATCTAAAACGTCTAATATGAGCCAGCATCTAAATCGGTAAAGGACAAGCTGTAACTGGCTAATATGAGCCGCCACGTTTCTCTTGGGCTCATATTGACGCAAGGATACTAAGTTGAGTTAACTATTTTTCACTTTTCAAATTCGCATGTATAAACAAACAAACAAACAAATTGGTTTATTCTGTAGACAAACAGCATAATAATTTCAGAAATTATTTAATTGAATGCAATTAGATATTTCCATCATGTAGCAGAATACATAAATATGTATATACGTATCAACAGAACTGTGAAAAATGTAAACAAATACACGGACAACTTAGATTGTTAGTACTAAACAAGATGTGAAATAAACATAAATGGTGAAACATAAAGAGAGCTGAGCGTCTAAGAAAAGGGTGGGGGAAAACCACTTGTCTGGTTACTTAATACCCCGACCCCTGAGAAAATCAGAAAAATTCATGTTATATATAGACCGTTCAAAGCTGGCCAAACTATTCGAGTTTACTACCTCATTTGGCAAACTGTTCCAGATATCGGTTATTCTATTAGTGTAAAAACATTTAGTGGACTCTCTTGTACACAATGAAGGACGAAGCTTAAATGTGTGTCCTCGCAAACCCACAGTAGGTGCCAGAGTAAATAAATCATCAAAATTTAATGAAATTTTATTATGGCAAATTCGATACATCAATGTATATACACGTAATTGTCATGACATACGTCTGGTCTTGATACAATAAGTAAAGTCAAGTGGGTAAGCACCAGTGTTTTTTTTCGCCGACGGCTTATGTGTAACGTTACACACCTCTGCAAAATTTTTTGCTATTTTTCAGAAAAAAGTGTGTAACTACCTAAAAATTCCTAATTTACGCGCGTTTTGCTTAACACGTGTATACAATTTTATAGTTAACAAAATTATTACGTTAAAAAATTATATATAAGTAAAATTTTAACGTCTTATTTACAGCAATATTTGTAGTTTCACCAAATCAGATCAACAAAATTAAAAAATTGAGCAGTTACATCGATTACTTGCATTTATTGGTTTTGACTTAATAGTATGAAGGAAAAGACCAGTGCACTGAAGGAGCATAAATTTTCGACAGGCCTCCTGTTGCACAAAACTTGGCAAGGAACCAGTTAAATTTTGCTTCATAAGCTGAAAAATTTTGGTGTGTACGCGTTTTTAATACAAGAACGAACAAATATAGCATGCATATAACTAATATATATATACTTAAATAATACCGAAAATAAAATGTAAGACATGGTGCAAAAGGGGGGTCTGGGGGGCGAACCCCCCCAGAAACGGTAAATATGTGGAAACAAATGAATGAGCATTGGAAAAAGTTCCCACCATTTGGTAAAATTTGTCCAAAGTTTTGGTGTAACGTTACACAGTCGCCAAATTTTTTTTGCTATTTTCCAGAAAAAAGTGTGTAATTACACGCGTTTTTGAGCAAAAAAAAACACTGGTAAGCACACATCAAAGTTTTACACATCAGCTGTGTATTTTATTGTATAAGTGCTGTGTACAGTAAGCCGGTACTGAAGACTTGAAGAATACCGGTTTACTGGAGCTTTATGCATTTGTATCTAGTTTGCAGTGCGTGTCTATGATTTAGAAAACTGGTATATAGTCAGGTTCCCAAAAAAAACCAGTTGACAGTTTTTTGCTCCAAACTTTTGCAGGGTGACGTGAGACAGCCCAACTAGGGTGCATATGCATAGGGCTCGGTCCGACACATATGCCCACCTATAGCCCCTAGCCTGCCTCCCTGGCAATCCTGAGTAATTAAAAAATTTTGGTGGTTTTTTTTTTGGGAACGATTCCCAAAAAAAAAACCAGCGTTCCCAAATAAAAAACCACCCTCTTTACTACTGGCAGAGAAGAGGCAGGGCAAATCTAATATTACCTATGTATAGCCCATAACCGACCAATACTACATGGTACTTGGTGGAGCCCAAGGGTCTAGCCTGGGCACGGCAGCCCACTTAGACTACCTTGGACCACCATGACATGGTGAGTCTGGAGGTGTAAGTTCCGATAACTTTTCTTTGAGCGTCAAACGCCTTTGGCCGACGTTTATAGCAGATTTGGCACCCTTTTAACGTGCATTTTCTTTAAGTACACTATAAAATTTCTGAGGACTTACCTGTCACAACAGTCCATATCCCCAACTTGGACCCCCGGGTGCCTAGGCCAAGTTTTGGACTATCACCAAAAGTCTACCAAAACAACTGAAATTTTGCGTAGAACCGTTTTATAACTAGGAAAACACGTTTCCAGCGTGATTTACGCTGTAAATTTCAGTTTTTAGCCAAGTCCAATGCTTCAAGGGTCCAACTTGGGTCCGGACCAGGTTCAGGCTGTCTGAGCCAGTCAAATCACCTCAAACATTCCAAATATAAGTTATTATGGTGTTTTTTTTGGTAAAACGTTCTAAAACAGTGTTAATATCACCAGAAAAATAATTACGGTGACTGCTGTGACCTATTTTTGCAAAGTCCGAA
The DNA here is from genome assembly GCA_030248195.1 of Trissonchulus latispiculum. NCBI lineage: Eukaryota > Metazoa > Nematoda > Enoplea > Enoplida > Ironidae > Trissonchulus > Trissonchulus latispiculum. The sequence goes on along the minus strand of JASAND010030529.1, from coordinate 11,405 downwards.
CTGGTTTTTTTTTGGGAATTCGTTCCCAAAAAAAAAACCGGGTGGCCCAGGCCACAGCGTAGGAGCCAGTGAGGCCGGGATATGTGGTATCGTGAGTACTTGGGCACCTAACCTACCAACCACAATTAGGGACCTACCGGGTTTTCCGCTGGGGTTTTGAGACAATTTTTCCAACACCATGTCGAAACTTGTCCGAGGGTGGTTTTGGGGTGGTTGTCTTCTAGCTGGCGCCCTGGCTTCACGAGATAAGCTATATAACCCAAACTGATTTATTATAATACTAAGGTCTTCTACTTGTTGTGCGCCAAATTTGGCTCGAAACGGTCAAAGTACCTGGGAGATCTGGCACTGGTTTTTTTTTTGGGAACTTTGTCACTGGTTTTTTTTTGGGAACCTGACTATATATATACCAAATGTATATGCCACTTAATTCAACTTTAAAGGGAAGAACTTTAGCTGCTTAAAGTGTTCATATATATATATATATATATATATATATACCTTAAATACGGTGTTTGAGCTAGTGAAATTAGATTCAGACAGGATACCTATAACCAAACATTATATGAAGCTAATGACATTACGCAAGACGGTGAGGATTTTTTCAGACTTGGGATTGGGAATAAAAGTAAAGAGTCTGTAGGCAAGATGGTAAGAGGTCGTCGTGATGTCAAGCCGTTGAAACCACGGCAGCGAGCGTCAATATGAGCCCAAGAGAAACGTGGCGGCTCATATTAGCCAGTTACAGCTTGTCCTTTACCGATTTAGATGCTGGCTCATATTAGACGTTTTAGATCTTGTCCTTGACATATTTAAATGTTGACCATCATAGCTCATATTGCATTTTACATGCGACTGCAAGGAGCATTTTTCCTACTTGTATATATATATATATATATAACGTAGGCAAATTTTGGAAATTTTTAAAAATTGTTTATTTGCGGCAGTTTAAGCATCCTATAGTGTAGAAAACGCGTTTTTCTTGTATTTAGAGCCAAACTAGATGCATTTTAAGGCAACAATAAGCATTTTTGGCCAAAATAGAGATTTTGGCTTGAAATGGCGCCATGTCCGATTTCGACCCCCTGGAGCACCCACAACTCAAGTAAAACCTATATATAATAGTTTAATCTAGAGGCTCTATTAAACAAATGTATATATGTTTGACCTTTCCTGTTAATGGTTAGAAAAATATACGTATATTCAGTTTTTGAAAGTGGGTTTTTCCCGCCAACTCTAGGTCACCCCCAGGTCGCACCGGAGGGGTCAGAGCAGTATGGCATATATCATCGTGAAGCGCAACACTTACACTACACGCACATATAACCCGTTTTCGTCTAGGTCTTTCCAGTAGTTCAGGGTGGCCCGGCAAATTTTGTAAAATTTTGGCACTTGGACGGACCAAAATTTTCAAAAATTTCAAAGTCCCAAAAATTTGCAGGGAAGCAGCGGGAGCGACAATAATATATACAGCCTCAAGGGATATTTTGGACGCTCTTCAAGATAGGCTATTAAAATCTTATATAGCCCATACCGGTAAGCCCACACTGGGGGTGGGTTTTTCCCGCATATAATACGTATATATAATACCTGCTTTCTTCGGTCTTCAGCTGACGTCATTTTCCGTATTTCACAGTACGTATGGAAACACGTATATATATACGTATATATTCTAAAAAATATACGTATATATATATATGTATGTTTGTTTTGTTTGCCTCGGAGAGTCCCCCACAACATGAACAAAAAGGCACTTTGCGGATTTGGAAAAGTCCTAAATTAGGCATAACTATAGCCATGGGGGAAAACCCACATTTTCGGATTTTGGCAGAACTTTTTATTAAAAGGGCTAGATGAGGACTTTATATATACCATCGTACTTGGTGTACTTAGATCTTTCTTTTAAGCCCATTTGCACTTCTCTAGGTTGTACCGTTAGGCCGGTATAATGCAAAAAGTAGCGGGGGGGAACCCCAATGAGGGGAAAACCGAAATGGGGGGGAAACCCACCCCTCACAGGTCTCAAAAATTGTCGTAGCTCTATTCCGACACTTCTGGTGTAAAATTCAACTCTTTTTAAGCTAGTATAAATAAAAACCCGATCCAGGCTGGCATTTTTTAGTGGGGGGGGGGGGTGGGGCCCCCCCACTTTTCGAAAGCCCCCCCACTTTTGGCAGCCCCCCACTTTTTTGGGGGTCGCCCAAAAGTGTCGAAAAATTAGGTTTTTGAGGTCAAATTTTCAAAAATTTTCTCAATTTTTAGCTAATTTATGGACTTATAAGTTAATTTTAAGCTTAAAAACAGCGATTTTTTTGTGTTTTTACCTAAAAAATGCTAATTTCTCGCTAAAAATTTTGGTATTTTATACCTTGAACTCGCCCCCCCACGTCCCCGTCCCCCTCCCTGGGGGGCTTCGCCCCCCCCCCACTTTCAAAACCCTAAAAAAATGCCAGTCCAGGTACCTTTTTTAAGATTTCATGTGCCATTGAAAATGCAGCATCAAACGGATAGGTTTCATAAAGTTTAACACATAAACATAGGGCAATTTTTGAAAAATGCTAAAAATGATGTAATTTGATAAAACTTATTATTCTAGAGAATGGTTGTTTACGTTGAATTGACTGTTAAAATCCACAACTGAACCTGTCCTGGGCCCTCCAGTACCGAAATGGCACCTTCAGGGTTTTTGGCCCCTAGCTAGCCAGCCATGGAAGCAAAATTATCCAATTCTGACACCATAGGATGATGCAGCGTCCTCGATAGTACCGTGCTATAGTGTCGAAATGTTTCCCTGTTTGGTTGTTAAAAAAATTTTCAAAAAAAATTGGGTGGGTTTTCCCCCCAAAGTGGGTTTTTCGCCGCCACATTTGGCAATGTGCCAGACTAACGGTGCATCGGATCGATCTAATTTTTGCTGTGTGCAAAGAGGAAGACTTGCCATCATTGCAGATATTTGAAAACTTTCTAGCCCAACCAAGTAAAAAGTTACATCGGTCCAAACTTTTGCAAAATTTTGGCATGGTTGGACCAAAAAGTATATAGGTGTCATTTTCAAAATGTCATAAAATGAGCAGGAGTGGACCAAATGACTTTATCTTTGCACACATAGGTAAGAAAGAGTCGCGCTTTCTGCTGCTATGTTTTGGAGCTCATAGCTCCAACTCTTGGTCCAGGAGGCGGGTGGGTTTTTTCCCCCAAAAAGGGGGGTGGATTTCCCCCCTCATGGCTATAATTAACGGTAAGGAATTAAGAGCTAATGTTTACATTTGTGAAAAATGTCGGTTGGTCGAAAATTTTGGGGTGGATCCCCCCAAAGGAAACTATGAGTACAAATTGGATTAAAAGAAAGATTAAAGTATATATACATATATATACGCCAAGTACGATGGTTTATAAAGTTATCATCTAGCCCTTGCCCCCATAGGTGTACCTGGGGGGGGAACCCCTCCACCCAAATGGAAAAGTGCCGACCCCACCCTCGAAATTTTGGAGGCAGACCCCACCCCCAAATGGCCAAATCCCAGACCCCACCCACCCAAATTTGCCAGACCCCACCCTCAAAATTTTGAAAATTTTGCCTCAAAATTAGTAAAAATTCGAAATTTTTTAGAAAAATTCGAAATTTTTGCAAAAAATCCAAGTTTTTTCGAACAAATGAGCAAAAATGAAGAAATATATATATATATTGTTGATTTTTAGTTGGAAATAACGCTTTTTTAGCAAATTGGCGAATTTTTGACCAAAAAATTTTTTACCCCCCCCAAATTCCATTTTTCCAGACCCCACCCCACCTCAAAACGGCTGACCCCACCCACCCTAATTTCGGCTACCCCCTCCCCCATCGTTTTCTCAAGGTATATACACCTATGCTTGCCCCTTATAATAAAAAAGTTCCAGCCAAAATCCGAAAATGTGGGTTCCCCCCCCCATGGCTATACCCACCCACTACCCAGTACCCACCCCAGGGTATTTTTTAGGGATTTTTTTTCGGGGGGGGGGCGGCCCGGGGGGGGAAGAAATTTTCGGGGGGGGGGAGATTTTTTTGCAAAAATGAGCCAAAAAATGGTATTTTTTGGCGTATATATTTTGCATGGTGATACGCTAAAAGTTCTCAAAAATGCCAGGATTTAAGCTAAAAATAGCTATTTTTACGAAAAAATCTTCGGCGAAGCCGAAAATTTTTTGAAAATTTGCCTATTTTTGGCAAAAATTTGGGCACTCAAAAAATCCCGGGGGGGGGGGAAGCAAAAATCCCGGGAGGGGGCGATTTCGGGGGGAAGGCATTTTCGGGGGGGGGAAGGTCAATTTCGGGGGGGCCCCCCGCCCCCCCCCTGTAAAAAATACCCTGCACCCCCTGGTGAAACTATGGGCTACCCCCCCCCCCCCCCACCTTACGACTATGGGGAAAGTCCGCAGTCGTCACTCGTCCATCCATAGGTGAACCAGGCTACAGTTTACCCCTGTGAGACCATAGGTGTAATTGGGGGGGGGGGTTTGAGGGGGGGGGTAACCCCCCCCCCCCAGTCATTTTCAAACCCCCCCCCCCCCCAGAAATTTTTGGGGGCCCCCGGCCCCCCCAACTGGGGGGGGGGGGGGGGGTAATCGCGCCGAAGGCGCGAAATTGGGCACAAATTGGGCATTTTTAGTGCAAATTTTGCAAAATTTTTCAAAAAAGTCCAAATTTTTGGCTTCACTTGTTTATTATCGCGAGAAATACACGTTTTAACGGTTTTATAGTCTTATAGACACAATATTGACCTTATTCTGGACTCAGAAACATGTTGGCAATAAAGTTTTCGAGTTTAAAAACACTGTCTAATGTTAAAATTACTTAATGATTTCATGTTTTTCGGCATTAGCAATGACTGAAAATGCGATTTTTGACATAAAAATAGAAAAAATTTTTTGGGGGAGGTTTGGGGGGGGGTCCTGTGGGGGGGTTTGGGGGGGGGGCTAAAAAGGGGGCCCCCCCCCCCAAAATTCTGGGAGAGGGGGCCCCCCAACCCAAATCCCCGTTACACCTATGTGTGAGACCCCCCCCACGGAGAGGCCAGACCCCCGTCCCCCCCTACCCGGCCTCAACTACTCCCCCCCCCAAGCCGAGCTCAAACCCCCCTCCCCTAAAACTGGGTCCAAACCAAGTAAAAAATGCAAAATTTTTGAAAAATTTTTTTGCAATTTCTGAAAAAAATTCGAAAAAATGGATGTAAATCAGCTATAAACAGCTAAAGATGGTTATTTATAGCAATAAAAGGTAATATACGCAATTATAAACCAGAATCTGGGCTAATTTAAGCATATTTTAGCACAAATTTGTCAATTTTCAAGCACTGTTTTCGCATACGAAAACTATCGGCAGAAGCTTTTGAGTACGTTTAATGTACTGTACATCGAAAAAGGAGCATTTTTAGCTAAAAAAACTTGGGTACAGTTTAGGGGGGGTCGGGTCCCCCCCAAATTTCGGATTTTGGCTGGGTTTATTTTACTGGGGGGGGGGGCGGGGGGCGCCCCCCACTTTTTGGGTTCCCCCCCCCACTCGAGCACCTCCCCCCCACTCGTTCCCCCCCCCACTTTTTTGGGCTTCCCCCCCCCACTCACTATAGGGTGCCCAGAAAATGTCAAATTTCGCCGGAAATTTTTGGTCAAAAGTCGTCTTTTTTGGTGCTAAATCTCAATTTTTGAGCACTTTTAAACTTAGTAATAGCAGTATATGTAGAAAACAGGGTTTTTATACGGTATTTTTGGCATTTTTAGCCCATTTTATTGCCCCCCCCCACTTTTCGACCTCCCCCCTACTAGTGGGGGGCTCCCCCCACTCTCCCCCCCCCCAATTTTTTCGCCTAAAGTAAACCCAGTTTGGTGGGGTCCCCCGAGCCAAATTTGGACCTTCTACCCCCCCCCCCCAACCCAAACAGGAGGTACACCAATGCGACCATCACGCACCCACGTCAGTCGTCACCAGGCTACAGTTTGCCCTCTCCCCCCATACCCGGTATGACTACTCCGCCCAAGCCGACCTTTGACATATATATATATATATACATATATGTAGCATGATTAACAAAAAATCTCCCCGAAAATTAAAAAATCATACACCTATCTACAGGATTATTAGCAAACCGCAGCTGGAAAATGTTTGTAGCCATACATAACCTTGCCGTGACCTCTGGGCTGGCCCACAGTGGGTGTTTTTGCGAACGTTTTCGGAAAAATCACCTACATCAGGGGGTTGGGCCGTGGGGGAAGCCGAAAGTATATAAAGTTGGGGGAGGGTTTGTAAAATAACCAAAATACCATGGGGGAGGCCCAACTCCATCCTAAACACACCTGACCTGTGCATATCTTTTCCCCAGACGCGGATCCACGATTTAAAAAAGGGAGGGTCCCTGTTCCACAAAATCTAATTTCGTAACTTTTTCAGGGGGAGAAGAGGGCTGGGGCGTGTCCAATCGTATGAAAATGGGGAAGGTTGGTGCAACGAAATATCTTTGTTGTCACGAAACTAACTTAGTTGGAGCTGGAGGCGAAAAGGGTTACCAGCAGGGTATTTAGTTTCAGGATTTGCGCCAGGACATATTTTAGCTGTTTTCGGAAATTGCGATCGGAAATTGCGACAATTATATACTAAGTTAAATTTTGAATGTAATTTTGACATTAGACATTGTTTTTAAACTCGAAAACTTGATTGCCAACATGCTTTCAAGTCTAAAATAAGGTCAATAATGAGTCAGAAAGTCCATAATAAATACATATACTGTTAAAAACGTGTATTTCGCGCAATACTAAACATATTAAGCCAAAACTTGGACATTTTTGAAAAAATTTTGTAAATTTTACCCTAAAAACACACAATCTTTGGTCGTTGACTTCCCCCCCCCCCCCCCGCCAGTTGGGGGGGGGGGGACTTTCCCCGTCCCCAAAGTTCTGGGGTTGCGAAAATGTATTCTACACCTCCCCCCCCCCTCCTTTGCTTCCCCCCTCCCTCCGTCCCTAACTCAACCCAATCCATTTGTCGAATGCTTTAAGTCTAACAAAAGGTTTTTATATTTGATAATTCGAAATACAATTCATATACTATCATTAAATTATTGTAAACCCTAAACTTAAGCCACAACTGCATATATAGTCTAAGAAAAAATAAATCGTAAGAAATCAATGTTTGATTGTAGCCAGAGATTTTATCCGCCACTCCACTTACACAAGGCTTTTTATACTCGAATCTGCTTGTTTTCAGTGTGCAGAAATGAACGTTCTACTGCCAGTGCCGCGGACCTGATGCTACATACTATTTTGCAATTACGAGAACTAAATTGAATCAAGTTTGGAATTAATTTTGGAAGTTCAGGGCCGCGTTTCACAAAGCCCTCCTAAATTTTGCTCTTAAAGCTGCTCCTATGTCAAAAGTTAAGAGGGTTTTCCAAGCAACATAGGAGGACCTCCTAAACTGTTTCACAAAACTACTTGGAGATTGCTCTTAAATTTTAACGCTAAGAGCGCTCTTAACACTATTTTCAGCTAAAATTTAGGAGCCCTCTTATGTTTGCTCCTAAGTTTGTTACTTATACATAACACATATTTTTGTTATTTCAACGTAAGATAATTGATGATATCTAACTGAAATTAATTGAAGTCACGTATACTAAATAATTAATCCCATTATTAGGGCAAAAAACCTTATTTAAAAATGTAAGTTTAGTGACGAAAACTAAACATTTTAAATTTGAGAAATTTCATGATATAATCCATCGCATTTATTTAAAATGTGTTTCTTGGAATCATAGTTGTGTATTGCATCACATTTGTGGCAAAACATATAGCAAACAGTGCTGTTTTGAACTTAGGAGGGTGTTTAGGAGTGCTAAAACGTGCTCCGATTTTAGGAGCGAACTTTAAAAGCTCTCCTAAACTAGGAGCCCTTCATGAAACAGCTAGATCTTAAGTTTGCTCTTAACTTGCAAATTTAGGAGCTGCTAAAGATAAGAGGGCTTTGTGAAACGCACCCCAGGTTTCTTTCTTGGGTTTGTAAATAGTTATGATACTACGAAAGTTTCTTAAGGTGCTGGTATCCTTTTGTGCAGTGCTTTTGTGGTGATTTTTTGAAACGCTATAACTTTCGCAATTTTAGGAGTTGGAAAGAGCTTTATACATCGTTTTAAAGCTTATTATCTGTAGATGCACATGAGCTTACGAAACTAGCAAAATTAGCAAAAAACGTGGCAGAAATTTTCAGGCTTGCTGACATCTAACAGGATGAATATAGACCAAACATATTTGAACATAGATTTCTCAAAACTGAAAAATTGGCCAAAATTTTTTCTTGTGCTATCATACAGAGGACATATGGGCCGAAGGACTTTTTTTGGATTTGGCTCAAGAAGCCTCAATACTCCAGAAAATCCGGCAAATGTGCGGCGACACGAAATTTCGCAACTTTGTACTCAGTTTTCTCGCAACTGGAGCTGTTGTAGCTCAAACCAAGAAAAACGTCCCTCCGCAGAAGTACGAATTTCAATTAAGCCAAAAATCTCCGGAATCCGTCGAGCAGTTTTTGAGAAATCGATGTTCGAAACAAAATAATAGCAGTTTCACCAAAATGGTTTTTCGGCCCAATCTCTAGCCTAAAGCAATAAAGTTCGGCTAATAGGCATTTATAAAATGTGCATTTAGACGCTGTATCGATTGTGTATAAATAAGCCAACTTTGTCCTTAACATGTGGCAGTAATTTTGAAAAAACTGATTTCCTCGAAAATGGCCATTTTTTGACCCAAAAAACAGTTTTTTGCTTATACTGACTTAACCACTGGAGATAGCTCAAAGGTTGTAAAAGCAAAAATGTTCATTTTCGTGTCCTCTTTCCAGCCATAACAACCAATCCCGTGTCTTCTCTAGTTACTGGGAGCCTAAGGCCAAAAACCTAAACTTTCTTATCTTTTGGCCTGAAAATACCAGACTGGTCCCAGAATGTTAAAGATGTTAGCTTATTTCGTAAGTTTTAGCCATTTACGTAAAGGATTAAAGCCGTACGAGCCAAAAATACCCGAAAGGAAACCAGCACCTTAAGGTGGTGGTACCACTAGCGGGATTTTCTACATAATCTTGGTATGAATGAAGAAATCTTGACAAAATTTTAGGAGAAGTAAGCTAGGATGGCAGGCTATCTTTGCACAATGTTTTGGTGTCAGCGAGCGCATAATTGGCTAGCTACTAGCATGCTTTGCGCATGCGCAAATAATAAAAATTTTATCCAAGCTTTATATGACATATTTGACTCTACCATGTGAAAGAGTGCAAAAAGCGCTTTAAAATGATGTGCATATCTGAAATGTACGTGGTTTTTATCAAAAGTTACATGTGTTTTTAAATGTGGCTGAATTACGTTGACCGTTTGCACACATAATGTAAGAACAGTTTATCCGAAAATTAAACCTATTGGGTTTTAACGGTTCCTGTTGCGTTATTTATGTGCATTATTTAATAGAAAGCACTTTGCAACTGCTGGAAGGCATTGGAAACTTCGAAAACCAAAGCAAACAATAAAAAATCACAGAATTTTTGTTTTTGATTTTCTCGTCACTCCTTCAGTCAAAATGGACGAAATTATTCAGATATGTTTTGCATCAGCATACGCTCAGGCAGTTTTCTTGGAAAAACGCAATATTAAGCAAGATATAAAATTTACAAATTTTCGAAAAACGCTAAAAACCGCAAAACTCACTTTTACGAAAAACTAAAAAAAACGGCCTGAGCGTATATGTAAACTAACCATATACAAAAAATCTCAAATGATTTCATAAAGGATTGAAGGAGATATTTAAATTTAAAGCTTTTAATACATTTCCTATTGTGTAGACAGCAAGCCAGTCCCCGCAGCGTCGTAGGTCAGCTCATCTGATGCAAAACATGATAAAGAACAAGTTTGCCAAATTTCAAGCCGATTCATTAAGTATTTAGTTCACAGCATTTGTTCAAAGTCCACCCCGGTAGTGGTACTACCACCTTAATCCTCAGTCGACCCTAAATGTTTCAGAAACTGTTATGGATCCTCTAAAACGGGACAGTTATTGTAAGGTTGTCACATTGACACTTTACGTACGATGGACTCTAGCTGCAATTGCAATGTTAACGTCGAAAAAGATAAAAATAATACGATAAACGATAATGGCGAGTCAGAACTGCACGATTCAAAAACAAAGAGAAGAACTTCTGTGCTTTCCAACAGTTGTTATCAAGCCTGACTGAATTATCTGGAATTTAAAGTGGTCATTCCCTTTGGTGTCATATTGTTAGTTTACGGCCCAAACCAAGTTTAAATCTTACGAAACTTTCCAAAAACACTTATTCCAACACCCTCTGCGCAGTCCCGCTTCAAAAGTAGACATTTGCATACAGGGCAGTTTTTGTCAATTTCTGAAAGTTGGCAGCAGTTGCTCAGTTATGACTACATGCATTCGAAAGATTTCGCTGAACTCTACAATTTTGCTTTTGGACGCAACTTTCTAGCTTTCCTTATCATGAGATATAGCCAATTTTCTTATTTTGGCCAATTCGAAAACTTTTCCTTTCTGCAGAAATCAAATAACTCACTATTGCTGGAGCTATGCAACCCGTAAAATAACTAAGGGTGGCGATTTGAAGGTCTCACGGAGTCAAATTATCCTTTTCATGATCATCTACCAGTTGCTATCATGTCGGCTGCTATCATAAAAATGCAGCTTTTGCAAAAACACAACCAATTTTCTTCCAAAAATTGTGGAGCATTTGCCATGTATTCTACAAAAATATACCCAGGGACGCTTTTACGTCTGTTTTCTCGGGTATCCCGCTTAGCGTTGTTAATCGTGTGTTTATATGGACTAAAATAAACCGAGATCTCGGAAGGGGTGTGCTTAAACACCTAATTTTAACTTGATGCATGCGACTAGAAACCAGGTGCCTTTTAGCTCAAACGCATATGAACACATGCTTATCAATGCAAACCGGTAGCACCCCCGAGATTTTGGTCTTAATGAGTTGTAATGGGGAGACGTTGCGTTTTTCCCCTATAGGGTGGGTTTTAGTAAAAGTGCATATGTTTATGTATGTGTGTGTTTGTGATAGCGTAACGTATGTGTATTTTAGGCATGTGTGTTGGACTAGTTTTTGTTTGTCTGGGGGATGTCTGATTTTAGTTGTTTGTCTGATGTTTGTCTGGCTAGGTGGCGCTGTCTGCCTTTCTTCTAGAAATGTCTGGAAGTTTCTCCTTCTATGTCAACACTTTCGTCCAATCAAAATTCATGCATTTCATCAGACTTTTCTCATTGGTTCTTTTCATTCAAAACTATCGGCTCCAATTCTCAGTCAGTCTTTAACTTTTGTCTCTTAGCGTGCGGCCGTGTCTATTTTCTGTGGCCTGTCTACAAGTGTA
>JASAND010030528.1:0-34637 GCA_030248195.1 Trissonchulus latispiculum | reverse complement strand
TGTACTTCGTTCAGTTACGTATTGCTTTCTTGGTGCTATCATGGAGAAGATATGGCCGAGGACGTTTTTTGGATTTGGCTCAACAAGCCTCAATACTCCAGAAAATCCGGCAAATGTGCAGCGACACAAATTTCGCAACTTTGAAGTCAGTTTTCTCGCAACTGGAGACGTTTTAGCCCAAACCAAGAAAAACGTCCCTCCGCAGATGTGCGAAATTTCGATTCTGCCGAAAATCTCCGGAATCGTCGGTAGTTTGAGAAATCGATGTTCGAAACAAAATAATCGCAGTTTTGCCAAAATGGTTTTTCGGCCAAATCTCTAGCTGAAAGCATTAAAGTCCAGCTAATAGGCATTCATAGAATGTGCATTTGGACGATGTATCGATTGAGTATAAATAAGCCAATTTTGTCCTTAACACGTGGCAGTAATTTTGAAAAAACTGATTTCCTCGAAAATGACATTCCATTTTGACCCTAAAAACAGTTTTTTGCTTATACTGACTTAACCACTGCAGATAGCTCAAAGGTTGTAAGAGCAAAAATGTTCATTTTCGAGTCCTCTTTCCAGCCATACCAACCAATCCCGTGTCTTGTCTACCTACTGGGAGCTTAAGGCCAAAAACCAAAACTTTCTTATCTTTTGGTCTAAGAATACGGGACTGGTCCTAAAATGTTAAAGAGCACGGAAATAGGTTATTTCGTAAGTTGTAGCCCTTTGCGTAAAGGATTAAAGCCGTAGGAGTCAAAAATACCCGAAAGGAAACCAGCACCTTAAGGATTAAGTATATATTAGACATCGCTGAATCAAAACTAGGATTTGATTTAACGCTGAATCAAAACTGGGTTTTGATTCATTGCTGAATCAAAACTGGGTTTTGATTCAGCCTTGAATCAAAACTTGGTTTTGATTTTTTAGGTTTTGATTTTTGATTTTTGATAAATTTGCCTTCGCGTTTTGATTTTTGATTTGATTTTTGATTTTTTTCCAGCCCGAGTTTTGATTTTTGATTTGATTTTTGATAAAATCAAAACCCAAAATTGGTTTTGATTCGAGTTTTGATTTTTGAGTTTTGATTTATCAAAACAACACTACTAATTACACGCTTTCATATAAGCGTGTGTCTGCTCGCTGATTGGCCCACTAGCCTAAGACTTACTGTAGGTAATTTATTAGTTAGTTTAATTAATTGGCTCTTAATTGCGCTTAATATTGCGTTTTTGAAAAAACCAAGAAAACAGCCTGAGCGTATGCCGATGCAAAACATATTTGTAAAATTTGGTCCATTTTGACTGAAGGAGTGACGAGAAAATCAAAAACAAAAATTATGTAATTTTTCATTTTTTGCTTTGGTTTTCGGAATTTCCAATGCTTTGGAGCAGCTGCAAAGCGTTTCCTATTAAATGCTGCACATAATTACTGTCTAAAATTAAAATGACTTAATGATTTCATGTTATTCGGCATTAGCAATGGCTGAAAATGCGATTTTTGCCATAAAAATAGAAAAATTTTTTGGGGGAGGTTTGGGAGGGTCTAAAAAAGGCCCCCCCCAAAATTCCGGGGGGGTGGTGGCCCCCAACCCAAATCCCCGTTACACCTATGCCCCCAGGATCCCCCAACCGGTGGCGGCGCCAGGGGGCCCCGGGCCCCCCCCTTTGGGATTTGGGCCCCAAATTTGGCTCGGGGGACCCCACCAAAATCCGAAATTTGGTGGAGGGGGGGGGGACCCCCCCTAAACTGTACCCAAGTTTTTTTAGCTAAAAATGCTCCTTTTTCGATGTACTGTTCATTAAACTTACTCAAAAGCTTCTCTCAACAGTTTTCGTATGCGAAAATAGGGCTTGAAAATTGACAAATTTGTGCTAAAATATGCCTAAATTAGCCCAGCTTGTGGTTTATAATTGCGTATATTACCTTTTAATTGCTATAAATAATCATCTTTAGCTCTTTATATGTGATTTATAGTTATTATTTCGAATTTTTTTCAAAAATTTTCAGAAATTGCTAAAAATTTTTTCAAAAATTTTGCATTTTTTATTTGGTTTGGACCCAATTTTAGGGGGGGAGGAGGATTTTGAGCTCGGCTTGGGGGGGGGAGTAGTTGAGGTCGGGTAGGGGGGGATGGGGGTCTGGCCTTTCCGTGGGGGGGGGTCTCACAGGGGGCAAACTGAAGCCTGGTTCACCTATGCCTTTGGGGTGTCGGGCCGGGCCCCCCCCTTGAAAAATTTTCAGCTGTTTATATGCATAATTTGAGTGTTTTTAAGAATTTTTTTTAAAATCGGCAAATTTTTGCCAACAATCGAAAAGTTTTTGCTAAAAATCGAAAATTTTTGCTAAAATTTGAGAATTTTTTGGGAAATGAAGGTAAAATTTGCTAAAATTTGGCAAAAATTTTGGATTTCCCAAAAAAAGGTCGCCGGATTTTTGGGTCGGGCCCTCCCACCTTCAAAAATTCCTGGCGCCGCTACTGCCCCCAACTCATATCCGAAAAAATTTATCTATTTTTATGCCAAAAATCGCACTTTCAGCCGTTTCTAATGCCAATAAACATTCAACTGAAGCAATTTTGACATTGGACAGTAGTTCTAAACTCAAAAAGTGGATTGCCAACATGTTTCCAAAGTCCAAAATAAGGTCAATGTGGAGTCAGAACGTTCATAATACTGTAAAAAACGTGTATAGCAATGGGGGGGGAACCCAAGCGCTTTTGGGGGGAAAACACAACCCAACCAACCGCAGGTGTCCATAGGTGTAATTGGGGGAGGGGGAGTAAACCCCCAGCCATTTTTTCACCCCCCCTGGGGGCCCCCCCTTTTTAACCCCCCCTATAAAAATTTTTGGGGGCCCCCCGCCCCCCCCCAACTGGGGGGGGGGGGTCGCGCCGAAGGCGCGAAAAAATTGGCCAAAAATAGGGTATTTTTAGGGCAAATTCCAAATTTTTCAGAAAAAACATGGGTACTGTTTATTTTTGCGAGAAATACACGTTTTGAACGGTTTTATGGACTTTTTGACTCAATATTGACCTTATTCTGGACTCAGAAACATGTTGGCAATCAAGTTTTCGAGTTTAAAAATACTAATGTTAAAATTACTTAATGATCTCATGTTTTTCGGCATTAGCAATGGCTGAAAATGCGATTTTTGGCATAAAAATAGAAAAATTTTTTGGGGGAGGTTTGGGTGGGGTCGTGGGGGGTAAGGGGCCCCCAAATTTGGGGGAGGGGCCCCCCCCCAATCCCCTTCACCTTCCCCCCCTAAAATTTTTTTTATCCCCCCGGGGGTTTCCCTAAACGTTAATAATCCTTTCAAAATCCAATTTTCTCTTTTTCCTCATTCTTTTCGTTCCCCTCATTCCTTCCTCTTTGTTTGGGGGGGTCGGGGGGGCCCCCCCAACCGGGGGAGGGCCCCCCAACCCAAATCCCCGTTACACCTATGCCCCCCCCCATAGAAATTTTTGGGGGCCCCGCCCCGGGTGGGGGTTATAGTCCTTTATAGGAAAAACTGGTTTTTTAGTAAATTTTGCACTTTTTTCAAAATCCATTTTTGGCTTACTTTTATTATCGTCTACTTTATCTTTTATGACTTCCGCTCTTTACCTTATTCTGGCTCAGAACTGGTGCTCAAGTTGTCGAGTTTAAAAACACTAATGTTAAAATTACTTAATGATCTCAGGTTTTTCCGCATTAGCAATGGCTGAAAAGGCGATTTATGGCATAAAAATAGAAAAATTTTTGGGGGGGAGGTTTGGGTGGGGGTCGTGGGGCATAGGTGTGTTTTGGGGGGGGGGGGGGTGGGGGGGACCCCTCCCCTCAAATGGAGGGGCCGCCAACCCCCCCTAAAAATTTTTTCCTACCCCTCCCCCCAAATCGATTTTTTCAGACCCCTCCCCCCTAAAAAGTTTCAAACCCCTACACCTAAATTTTGGAAAATGTTTAGCTAAAAATTCGAAATTTTTCCAAAAAATTCACAACATTTGCGAAAAATTGCGAGAACTCGCTTGTTTAAGCTAAAAATCGTTAAAAAATTTTCAATTTTTTAACGAAAAACCGACTTTTTTCGAAATTTTTCGCCGACCCCCCTCCCTACTCACAGGAAGAACTTTTATGGGTAAAGTCGTTGTAAATTCCTGTGCAAGGTACAACGATTTTACCATGATTTCACCATGGAACTTTAATGAAATTTTAATATTTTTTTATGGATTTACAATGTTTATATCCGTTTTTACCATGAGATTTCAACGAATTTACAACGGTTTTCCTCGGTTTTGATATGTATTTAAAGTTCCGTGGTAAAATCATGGTAAAATCGTTGTACATTGCGCAGCAATTTACAACGATTTTACCCGTAAAAGTTCTTCCTGTGACTTTTTTCTGAACCCCCACCCCCACTTTTTTCGCCAGCCACACCTATGCGTGGGGGGTCTAAAAAGGGGGCCCCATAGGTGTAATTGGGGTGGGGGGTTGGGGGGTAACCCCCCTCCCCATATGTGTGGCTGGCGAAGAAAGTGGGGGTGGGGCGGGGGTTTGAAAAAAGTAGAGAGGGGGTTTGGCAAAAAAAGGGGGTGGGGGGGTCGAAAAAAGTCGATTTGGGGAGAGGGGTAAGAAAAATTTTCGAGGGGAGGGGGGTCGTCGACAAATCGGTTTTTCGTGAGAAAACTGGAAAATTTTCTCAATTCTCAGCTATTTTTAGCGATTTTTAAGGTAACTAAGCGAATTTTGGCAATTTTTCACTAAATTTCCGAAAATTTTCGAATTTTTGAGTAAAAATTTGCAAAAATGCAGGTATAGGGGGTTGAAAATTTTTAGAGGGGGGGGTCGGCCGACGGCCGATTTGGGAGGAGGGAGAGCTAGAAAAAATTTTTTAGGGTGGAGGGCATAGTTTCACCGGAAATTTTGGTTGGGAGGGTAAACTTCGGAAGTTTGGTGGTCGACCCCCGAAATGTGATGGGGAGTACCCCCCCCCAACCCCCCCAAAAATTCGGACCTCAAAAAATTCAAAAAATGGCCTAAAAACGCAAATTTTTCTATATTTTAACGCTTTTTTCGTCGAAACAGCTTATTTTATTGTTTTGTGCGTTTTTACACGGTTTTAAAGCGGTTTTAAGCCAAAATTTGAGAAAAATGTTTCAAAAAATGACCATTTTTGCAAAATTTAGCTAACTTTTTGACCCCAAGAAGTGCTGGGGGCTTCGGGGGGGGTAACCAAAAGTGGGAGGAGTGATAGTCCAAAAATCTGGGGGGTGATAAAGTTGGTCGAAAATTTTTGGGGGGGGGGAGAGTACCCCCCCCCCCCTGGTTAAACTATATATGGGGGAGGGTTGGCGATCCCTCCATTTGGGGGGAGGGGTCCCCCAACCTCCCCTAACACACCTATGCACCCAGCCATTTTTCCTAAGCCCCCAGAAATTTTTAGGGGGCCACCGCCCACCGGCCCCCCTAACTGGGGGGGGGGGGTAGCCGAAGGCGCGAAAATTGGCCAAAATTTGGGTATTTTTAGGGTAAATTTTTCAAAATTTTTCAAAAAAGTGCAAATGTTTGGCTTAACGTGTTTATTATGGCGAGAAAGAAATATACGTTTATCATGGTTTTATGGACTTCTAGACTCAATATTGACCTTATTCTGTACTCAGAAACATGTTGGCAATCAAGTTTTCGAGTTTAAAAACACTGTTTAATGTTAAAATTACTTACTGATTTCATGTTTTTCGGCACCCAGCCAGCTCACCCTTTACCATAGATGTGTTAGGGGGGGTTGGGGGGGACCCCCCACCAAAATGACAAATTTTGGCGACCCCCCCGATTTTCAGATTTTTGCTACCCCCACCCCAGATTTTTGGCCACCCTATCATTCACAATAGTTCTCCAAAAGTGACCCAGATATGCGTTAAACGTAGGAAAAAGAAAAAGTTACGAACATTTCGCGGTGACCAAATGTTTGAGCGCTGTGCAAGAGCAAATGAACTATAACTTGGCATAATGTTAATGTGGACTAGGTAGCATGTTTATACCTATATGAGGTGTTTTCGCGTTCGCTCAGCGATTTTCTTGAAATTTTCAAATTTGGATGATATCAGATTTTCCCAAATCTGATTTACAAAAATGTCACCGAAGAAATGTTTCGTCATTAAACCATTCATTGCACAAATTTCATTGTTGAACTGTGGATGCATGCCTAGTTCGATGACGGAGGCCTATAGTTAAAAAATGGCAAATTTTCAAATTTTCCAAATATAGCCAAATTTTATATCAAATTGAAACTCTCGATGTCCTGAACATTTTATCTTTTTGCACCAAGTCCCTACGAAGCAGTACGTAAGAGAAAGCTAAAGTAAAAATTTAAAGTAAATATATATATAACAGTCGGAATGAGCTCGATCATATCTTTCAAGCGCCATTAATGTAAGCTACTTGGCAAATCGTTGTCATTTGTACAGCAATAAATAGACCCAAATATATGCTTTAATTTTCTGTATCGGTTAGGCCGTAGTCCTTTGTCATCCTTATGTGTGCTCGACTTCGAACCCCTCAGAGAGGTATACTAAATACTAAATTGCAGGGATTTGAACTACAGTATTTTTTGACTGGATTCGCCCTGGACTCTAAGAAGTTGTCTTGTTTTTTGGACACATATTGTTATATATTGCAATGTCTATTGTTATATATTGCAATGTCTGGGAAATATCAAATCTGGTGCGAAAGTAGCTAAATATGGACAAAAAGCACTACAATTATCATCTCACCGTGTAACTTCATGATTTCATTTGCTGAATATTGGCTAAAACTTTGAAACGTAATATTGGTTGACATTAAAGACAAAGATAGAACGGGGGGAGTCATGTACTGAGAGCATCAGATATTCAGATATAAAGAAGTTATGTGCTCTTCTCTCTCTATAGCTGCACCGAAAATGTTGGTTGGGGCATAGTTTCACCAGGGAGGGGTTGGGGTTTGGGGTTACCACTCCCGTCCCCAAAATTTTCAACCAACTTTACCCCATAGTGTCACCAGGGCCCAGGGGGGGCAGTGTTTTTGTTTTGCTCGAGTCATGTACTGAGAGCATCAGATATTCAGATATAAAGAAGTTATGTGCTCTTCTCTCTCCATAGCTGCACCGAAAATGTTGGTTGGGGCATAGTTTCACCAGGGAGGGATTGGGGTTTGAGGTTACCACTACCGTCCATGGTTTTTTTGCGTCAGGGGCTGCGTCATGGCGCAAATTTTTTTCGCGTGACGCAAATGAAATTAGCCCTGACGCAAGCCTGGCGCAGCTGGATTTGAACTTCAACTAGAGGCAAAATTGCGCAAACTTGCTGGAAAAATTGTGTTAAGCGTGATATTTCTAAAACTTTTCTACTGGGTGCTGCGCCCCCAGACCCCCGCATGTCTGCCTTCTTACTTTGCTGAGTGCTAAGATGACTGACAAACGAATATATACTTTATTTAATCATTGGATATAAGGGCGCATGTACAGTACGCGCCAAACTAAATTGCCGTTTCACTAACAAAAGTGATTTGATTTCAGTGACATTGTCATTACAAATCTGTGTGTTAAACTTGCCTTATGTAAACAAAACGTGTAATCCAAATGTCAGTGACAGCCATAAAATTTGTAAGTGAAAAGGCAATTTATTTTGGCGCGCACTGTAGCAGCGGCAACAGCTTGCAAGTCTTGCAGATGTAGCACTTAAAAATATTTTAATATACATTCGATATTGCAATAACCGGCCATACTTAATACCACATCAACTGGTCGCGAAAATGCTCTAAATTAATTCCTGGGAGAGTCTTAATTGCAAAATTCTTCAACTTGTGGGGGGCTCCGCCCCCGGGACCCCCCGCGTTGGTTCTTTCTCTAGACCCTAATGTTTCACACATTAATGTCGGCTTTAAAGATGCAACATTTGAAAAACAGGTGGAAAATGTGTTTAATGGTGTGTATTGATGGTTAAATAGTTAAATATTGGTTACACATTAAAATAATGTTTCAAATACTTATTAAATTGATTAAAAATTAATTTTATTTTTGACGCAGTGACCCCAGTTCCTGACGCAATAAAATTTTTCCTGACGCAGCATTGGCGCAAATCGTGAAACCAAAAAAACCCTGCTCCCGTCCCCAAAATTTTCGACCAACTTTACCCCATAGTGTCACCAGGGCCCAGGGGTGGCAGTGTTTTTGTTTTGCTCGAACACTTTTGCGCGCTCCTGCGCATTGGCCCAAAATTTTTTGTAGAAAAATTGGGCATAGCCTTAAAATACTATAATTTAGCTAAAATTGTTCGTACGTATTAGCATTTGTCTGATGTTTCTAGAATGTTCATACTATATATGTCTTACTCAAAAGATATACATACATATATAACATACTAAAAACTATGTAAATGGCCTGAATGGAACCATAAACCCACAAATTGCGCAACGGGGGTCTGGGAACCGGAGTCTCCAGATGCTGCAAAAATGCTTCAAAAATCCACGAGCAATTTTTTAACTTTTCAGTGTTTAATTTTGGTAATTTACTTTTTCTGTGTCTGGAAAAAAGTGCGCACGTGTGCGCACTAGCCCAAAATGTTTTGCTAAATTCAGAGAAAAAGTGTGTCATTGCGAACTTTTTTGAGCAAACAAAAAACGCGGGGGGGTGTGGACAGGGTTTTTTGCGTATGGAGCGTCTGGACCCAATGAAATTTTAACGGGATGCCAGCTAAACGCAACATTATTTCGGGAGAAAATTCACTTTTGTAAGAGTATATAAAACCTTTAAATATTTCCAGTACCAATTTTTCCATTTCCAGTACCAATTTTTCCGTTTTTTTTCCAAAAATTTGTTCGGGTCTCGGGGGCATAGATATAGATCATAGTTTCCCCGGAAATATTGGTTGGGGGGCAAACTTCGAAAATTTGGTGGTCGACCCCCGAAATGTGATGGGGAGTACCCCCCCCCCCAAAATTCGGACCTCAGAAAATTCAAAAAACTGCCCTAAAAACGCAAAATTTTCTGTATTTTAACGCTTTTTTGTCAAAACAAGGCTTGTTTTTATCGCTTTAGGCGTTTTTACACCGTTTTAAACCGATTTTAAGCCAAAATTTGAGAAAAAATTTTCAAAAATGACCATTTTTAGCAAAATTTAGCTAACTTTTTGGCCCCACAAAGTGCTGGGGGGGGGGGTAACCAAAAGTGGGGGGAGGGATAGTCAAAAAATCTGAGGGGGGGTAAAGTTGGTCGAAAATTTTGGGGGAGGCTACCCCCCCAACCCCCCCCCTGGGGAAACTATGATATAGATGTGTTGGGGGTGGGGTGGGGGCATAGTTTCCCTGGAACTTTGGGTCTGGGGGGTATATAAATCTTGGCCTGGCCAACCTCCGAAATGTGAAGGGGGTACCCCCCAACCCCCCACCCCCAGAATTCAGACCTCAGAAATTTCGAAAAATGGCCAAAATGCAAAATTTTCTGTAATTTAACCCTTTTTCATCAAAATAAGGCTTGTTTTTAACGTTTTTGGCGTTTTCACAACGTTTTAAAGCGATTTTAGAGGTAAAAATTTTTCAAAGAATGACCATTTTTCGGCCAAATTTAGCTAACTTTTTGTGTCCAAAAATCATTGGGGGGGTTCGGGGGGGTGGCCAAAAGTTGGGGGTATAGGTGTACCAGGCTACAGTTTACCCCCTGTGAAACCCCCTCCCAAGAGAAGGCCAGACCCCCACCCCCCTCCCCCGCACTTTATATATACGTACTTTATTGTTTTGCTGTGTACATATATATTTGCTTGCAGCAGGATAAGATCCCAAGATGTTGCGCTCTGCTGTTAGCCAGCTTCGTATCCGCCTTCTGCCAGCAGTGGGAGCAGCAAGCGCTCGATCCGCTGCGTCTGTAACGGATGTGAAGGTGAAGCATTTTGAGGATGAGACTCCGGAGCAGTTTGATCAACGATTTCTTGACTTCTTTTCGCGCACGGATTTGGACGGCTGGCTGGTCAGACAAGGTAGACTGTTTTGCTAACGTACGTATATTTATATAGAACAAATATATCATAGGGGTCGCGGTAGCGACCCCTATAATATGAGTGAAAATGGTCGAATGACCGTGTAAAACAAGGCTACGCAGAAGCTGCGCAGATCCTGCGCAGATTATGTGCGCAAAAAATTGTACGTGTCGAGTTTAGTATGTTTGCCAAGTTTCATCCCCGTACCACTTTCCGTTAAAAAGTTGTCCCAAAAATCGCTTACGAGAGTGATGTTTTTTCCGGTTTCTCGCTTTTGATGTCTCATAAGGGGGTTTTGTAGCTTGAATAACTACAGATAGAAAAATTTTTGCCTATGAAACCCATATATATTCTTGTAGTACAAATCAAAAATAAGAAAATAAGCTAGTTTTTATGCCTCCCAGGGCCGGAAAAAATTTTTGCCTGGGGGTCAAAGTCGGCCAAAACGCTAAAATGGTCAAAAAGTATGCTTCAAAGGCGCCTTAATAAGTCAGATTGGGCTATATATGGGACAATACTGACTATTATGTAGGGGCGCGATAGCGCCCCTACATAATATGGGTGTAAAGGCGTTAGCGCGGCCCCCTGGAGACCGTGTTGGCCTGGTGCCAGCAAATTAGAGGTTCCGGAGGGGTAAAAATGTTACCATCGTAAAGTACTCGAGTAGTACTACAAGTATCACCATACTTTTGGTTCGAATTCGAAACTTCAAATTTTTGCACTTGGCAACAGTTAGTTTGCGTTTGCTTTTTTTTCTAGGTGAATAACGCTTTTCGGAAGTGCATTTTCTAGCGAAGTGTTGGAACGTTGTGGGCATTTTGGTCCAATACTACTGTGATATGTTGGTAGACAGTATCCCCCCATGCTACCTTTTTTGGTCATTTTGGCACCTGGCCAATTTTGGCTCTGTGCCAAGGCCCCAAAGTCGGACTTTCGCTATTTTGGCACTTCGGTTGTGGTGGACTTTTTTTCACAGGCTAGCAGCTAGATCGGTTTGGTTTATTTTATTTGAATATTTCGGCCAATGCACACAAAGTAACGAGGGGGATTTTTTAATTTCGCTCTGTAGCTTTCAGGAGATAGGCCCAAACTTTGCATTTTTTTGGCCTGTTTTGGGTAAAAGTTGCTAAGTCCCACTTTTACTAGAAATGGCCTAAAAGTCACTAAAAATGGCGTTTTTCGGCCTCGGGGTGGTACCCATATATAGTAAATCGGGGTCGCTGAAAACGATGAGCATACTGCCGATACCGCCCGAAGTGACCACTGGTCAGCATGGCTCCCGTGGTTCCTCGCCCAGGGTCAAAGTTGGGAAAACTCACTCTAGACAGCGTTTTCCGGCGTTTTGATCGGGGGCATATATAGTAAATCGACTACGCTCGTTTCAATGGGCATATCGCCGAAACCGACGGAAGTGACCACTGGTCACTACAGCCTATGGGGCCTATTGACCACTGGTCAAACGGCCTAAAACTGCGTTTTTCGGCGTTTTGGTCGGGGGCATATATAGTAAATCGACTACGCTCGTTTCAATGGGCATATCGCCGAAACCGACGGAAGTGACCACTGGTCACTCCAGCCTATGGGGCCTATTGACCACTGGTCAAACGGCCTAAAACTGCGTTTTTCCGCGTTTTGGTCGGGGGCATATAGTAAATCGACTACGCTCGTTTCAATGGGCATATCGCCGAAACCGACGGAAGTGACCACTGGTCACTACAGCCTATGGGGCCTATTGACCACTGGTCAAACGGCCTAAAACTGCGTTTTTCCGCGTTTTGGTCGGGGGCATATAGTAAATCGACTATGCTCGTTTCAATGGGCATATCGCCGAAACCGATGGAAGTGACCAGTGGTCACTACGGCCTAGGGGACCTATTGACCACTGGTCAAATGGACTATTTTTCGGCGTTTTGGTTGGGGGCATATATAGTAAATCGATTACGTTCGTCTCAATGAGCACATTTTCAGATCTGACGGACGGAACTGACCACTGGTCACTACGATCTAGGTGGTCTACTGACCAGTGGTCAAACTACCTAAAACTTTTTAAACTAAAACTAAAGTTTTTCGGGGTTTTAGTTGCGGATGTTTTTATATAGTAAATCGACAACGTTTTAATGGGCATTTTGCCGAAACCGATGGAAGTGACCAGTGGTCACTACGGCATACTGACCACCGCAAACGCATCCAGCATTACCCGGAAAATTAAGTTATGCCGTCTAATTAAACTAGTTAAGTTCAACAAGAAAAATTTTGAAAATTTCGCTTTCTGATTTTTCACTGCAAAATTGGTACCAAAGGGGGATCCACTTTTTTGATGGGGAATTTCGTTCATTGAGGCCTCCTCTTGCCAATTCTCCCTCGGCCTCGACATACGAGCTAATCTTAAGGCCAATGTTTAACAACATTGGAATATTGTCAGAGAATCTTTAAAGTGCTAAGAGGACAAGAAAGTAAAATGCTCCTCCGAGCATGGAAAAGTAATATGGGTGGATAGGGTGAGGTTGCGAAATCAAGAGAAGACTAGTTTTGAAAATGCTTAATATGGGGCTAGGTTCTGAAAGAAAGGAGGACTAGGTTGTGGGCGAACTAATATGGGCACAGCGTCGCCGAACAACCCATATTCGCGGGCATGCACGCTTCGCTTCAGCGTTTGTCACATATATATAGAACGGTCAAAATTAGAGTGAAAAATGTTGAATAGGTAATCTGCAAGATATAGTAGAGTTGTTTGCCTGGGCAGTTTTAGGCTAGCTATATACCTTAAATTTAGTTGGACTATGACAAGTATCGGACAGAAACATAGGGATGTGGCGGTAATTGGTTCAATCCGGCAGGGTTGCAGTCAAGGACAATCGCTATAAAATTATTCTTTAAATTATGCTGTCTGTATAAATGCATAAAATGAACAGTAAGCTTAGACTTTCTCGAAGGAAAAGTCTGACTATATAATACGAATATGGAAGTACGAATATGCGGATATAGATTATATCATCTAATTTAGAATCTGGAGCTATAATTTATAGTCTAGAAATTGATATAGATGATTGTATAATTTTTACAGCCCGCGAATATGGGTTGTTCGGCGACGCTGTGCCCATATTAGTTCGCCCACAACCTAGTCCTCCTTTCTTTCAGAACCTAGCCCCATATTAAGCATTTTCAAAACTAGTCCTCTCTTGATTTCGCAACCTCACCCTATCCACCCATATTACTTTTCCATGCTCCGGAGGAGCATTTTACTGTCTTGTATGGTTAAACAGTACACATATCGGGGTCGTTCAAATGCTATATGATTTTCCGTCTTCGAGCGTAATTTTTCGGTACTGGCCGGCCAAAGTTGGTGAATTTTGGGTCGAACTTTGAACTTAATTTTTCGCTTATTTTGCTACATGGGTGGCTAAAATTTTGCATACAAAGGTTTTTTGGGACGGAGAATCGATTCCCGCTATCAGTTTTGCTGCCCGAGTAACCCAAGTTGCTGGGCTGGTTCCACTTGACCGTCTGAGGGGTCCTGTCGGTAACCGCTTCCCGGAGGTCCATAGTAGGCTTTACTTTGCCTCTCCAAACTTTGTCTATAGGGGTTTTCTGGTGTCCGTTTTGCTCCCAGCTCATTCCCGGTGTCCGTTTTGCCGTCTGACCCACCCATCTTGCTGTGCTGGTTCCACTTTGCCGTCTGGAGGGTCCGGTCGGTACCGACTTCCGGGAACACCATATAGGACTGTACATAGCCTGACAAAACATTGTCTATAGGGGTTTTCTGGTGCGCCCAGCTCATTCCTGGCATCCGTTTTGCCGTCTGACCCACCCATCTTGCTGTGCTGGTTCCACTTTGCCATCTGGAGGGTCAGGTCGGTGGGAGGTCATGGGGTCAAAAATGAAAATTTTCAAAAGTAATCAATTTTGGTACCAAATGGAAGCCCTAAGCGAGCTGAGCAACTTTTGTCATGGAACTGCCTGCTCAAAGTGGCTGTAGAGTGCTGTGGGGTGGGGTGGGGACT
Organism: Trissonchulus latispiculum; assembly: GCA_030248195.1. Lineage (NCBI taxonomy): Eukaryota > Metazoa > Nematoda > Enoplea > Enoplida > Ironidae > Trissonchulus > Trissonchulus latispiculum. The sequence continues at coordinate 20,663 of JASAND010030528.1, read as the reverse complement.
TGGGCGATTTTCGGTCAAAAATGAAATTTTTCAAAAGTGATCAAATTTGGTACCAAATGAAAGCCCTAAGCGAGCTGAGCAACTTTTGTCATAGAACTGCATGCTCAAAGTGGTTGTGGAGTGCTGTGCTTGGCTTGCTTGCTACTGTTGAAAGATATCTATATATACATACCTTCAGGGGCATACATATATAAAATAATAGAAAACAAGAGCAAAAAGTGCTCCTTCGTCGCATGTAAAATACATATATATGAGTCTTCGTAGGCAGGTTGTACATAAGCAAAAACTAGCCTGTAAAATACATATGAGTTCCGTAGGGAGGTTGTAAATTAAGGAAAACAAGTTGCAACCGCTTAACATATGAGCCTTTTTGTTCTTGTTCGTAAATGCGTGTATACGTATATATACGTAATAGACAAAAACAGCCAAGAGTAATTAGCATGGGCACCAGATTTTTTATGTCCGGATATCTGCCTTTTTTGTGTTAACGGACTAGGGTTTTTCTAGGCAAAAATAAGTGGGGGACGCCCCCACTAGTTTGGAGGGGAGGTCCAAAAGTGGGGGAATAAAATGGGCTAAAATGCTAAAAATATATAGTATATATAAATAGCCTATTTTTCAAATGTACTGCTATAACTATGTAAGGTAAAAGTGCGCAAAAATAAAGTTTTAGAACCAAAAGAGAAGTCTTTTGACCAAACATTACCGGTGACGCCGGAAAATTTTTGAAAATTTTGGCCAAAAATCCCTGTCAACTTCTAGGCACCTTAGGGTGAGTGGGCCTAAAAAAGTTGGGGGGTAAGAGTCGAGTAGGGATGGGAGTCCAAAAAGTGGGGGCGCCCCCCCCCCAGTAAAAACCCCCAGACCGATATCCGGTTCTAAGCCTATTCCAAACTTAAGCTCAAGAAATTTTTTCGATTTCGCTGTTATAATTTTATATAAGTTTTCTATCCATTTTTGGCACAGTGCAAATTTCTATCATATGGCCAGATAACCTTGGTTTCAAAAATATTTTCAAAAAAATTTTTGAAATTTTTGTCATATGTTTCTCAATTCTGGTTACTTTGTCTGAAATATAAACGGTTATCCCGATATTTTTCTTAAATCGGATATTATCCGGATATCGCCGCGACCCCTATAATATGTGTGAAAAGTGGCTGGAGACAGTGTAAAATAAGCTGCGTAGAAGCTGCGCAAAACCCTGCGCAGATTTCATGCGCAAATTGTAGAGCACTTCGAGTTTAGTATATCTGTGGAGTTTCAGCCCCGTATCACTTACCGTTAAAAAGTTGCACCCCGGACCGGTTATGGCGGCGATGTTTTTTTCCCGGTTTCTCCTATTTGATGGTTATATTGTACATAATGTTCGCCGCTTTCACGTGATCTGCAGCAGTGGGCCAACCTAAAGGGCTATAGGGTCTAGTAGTACCCTCTAAAGAATTTAAGAATAGCTACTTTTTTGCGCCGCAGTGGCACCGCAAAGTCGGCTCAGAGCGAAAAATGACCATTTTTGTGGTCGTCGCTCAGGTCGAACGTTACGAGCTGGAGCTGATTTCTTTTTATATTCAGAAATTACATATATTTAACTAACTAACGGTCCAGGTTGCGTTTCTCTATCACTTCCCTAGCGACCGCAGTGGCCCTTCAAAAATGGGGAAAATTCGAAAAATGAAAAATCGAAATTTCTCGCTATCTATTCAACTTTGAAAGCTCAAATCTTCCATACAAGGGTTTTCTGGCACGGAGAATCGATTCCCGCAGTCAGTTTTACCGTCAGACCCACCCATCTTGCTGGGCTGGTTCCACTTTGCCGTCGGGAGGGTCGAGTCGGAAACCGCTTCCTGGAGGTCCATAGTAGGCTTTACCTGGACTCTCAAAATTTTGTCTATAGGGGTTTTCTGGTGCGCCCAGCTCATTCCAGGTATCCGTTTTGCCTTCAGACGTACCTATTTTGCTGGGCTGGTTCCAGTACCGTTTGAAGGGTCAGTCGGGTGGGGGGTCAAGTGGTCGAAAATAAAATTTTTTAAAAGTGGTCAAATTTTGGTATCAAATGAAAGGCCTAAGTGAGCTGAGCAACTTTTGTCATAGAACTGTGTATATACCCAAAGTGTCTGTAGAGTGCTGTGGTTGGGTGGGGTGGGGACTTGAGCGATTTTAGGTCAAAAATAGAATTTTCAAAAGTGGTCAAATTTGGTATCAAATGAAAGGCCTAAGTGAGCTGAGCAACTTTTGTCATAGAACTGCATACCCAAAGTGGCTGTAGACTGCTGTGGTGGGGTGGGGTGGGGACTTGGGCGATTTTAGGTTAAAAATAGAATTTTTCAAAAGTGGTCAAATTTGTGTCAAAGGAAAGTCCGAAGCGAACTTTTGTCATGGAGCCACCCACCCAAACTGGCTTTGCCGAATAACGTCACGTGCCTATGAAACTTTTGTCTTTACTTCTTCAACCGGAATTTAAAGGATATATATAGACACAGCCAACACACACATATTATCCTCTTTTGTGCGGAGCATTTTTGTTACTTGTAAAATTTATTACGGAAGGTATATGGTTATTTACACTCACACTCACTTTGTAACTGAAATCTCACTGACTAAACAGAGCCCTTTTTCTGTCCCACTCCTCACCGCCAGGTGACTTCAGTAAAAACAAGAGTATATAATAGATGTCCACTCAATTTCTTCGTGTTTCAGCTTCTGCATATATACCCGTATTTTACGCGATCATTTGACCATTTTCATTCCTATTGTGATGTTGCCTGTTGTTTCAGGTTTGACTGAATTGCATCATTTCGATGTGATTCCTGAGCCGAAGATTGTGGCGGCGGCCCTTCGAGCCTGTCGTCGTGTCAATGACCATGCGCTGGCTGTCCGCTTTCTGGAGGCACTTAAAGTCAAATGTCTGGGAAAGGTACAGGACAGTACAGTATATACATTGTTGTTGTGACGCCTTTGTTGGACAAAAACTATTATAGCAAGGTTAACAAAAAAATCACCCGAAATTTTAACAAAAAAAATCACCCCACCCTGACTCACAGGAAAGTCGCAGAGACCCAATTTTTTGCATGGTGATAGCCACACATCTCGACATTACAGCCTGTGAGTTTGAGCCCCTAGGCCCTCTCCATGCGTTCAGGGCAGACCTTTAAGTGAGGGTGCCCAAAAGTGACCTCAAAAACGTTCATGACCAAAGTTCGAATTTCGGCTGCTATTTACTAAGGGAAAACCCTAGGCAACCCATATTGTACATGTGACATGTCCTGACTGTGGGCTATCGGCAGGGTATTTTTTAGGGATTTTTTTTCGGGGGGGGGCTTCCCGGGGGGGCCCCCCCCCCGGCCCGGGGGGGGGGGGAAGAAATTTTCGGGGGGGGGAAGATTTTTTGCAAAAATGAGCCAAAAAATGGTATTTTTTGGCGTATTTCGCATGGTGAAACGCAAAAAGTTCTCAAAAATGCCAGGATTTAAGCTAAAAATAGCTATTTTTACGAAAAAATCTCCGGCGAAGCCGGAAAATTTTTGAAAATTGGCCTATTTTTGGCAAAAATTTGGGCCTCCAAAAAATCCCGGGGGGGGGAAGCAAAAATCCCGGGAGGGGGCGATTTCGGGGGGGGGGGAAGGCATGTTCGGGGGGGGAAGGTCAATTTCGGGGGGGGCCCCCCCGCCCCCCCCCTGTAAAAAATACCCTGCGGCTATCGATACATATATAGAAGTTCCCAGTCGGACCTCTGAGCCGTCCTGGGGTGGGTGATTTTTTTGTTAAAATTTTAACAAATAAAAAATCATTTTTATGTTTCGTTACTGATGTCAGAACAGCAGCTAGAGCAAAACTAACGTCAAAATCGAGCTCAGCGACCTCGAAAACCCTTATATACGTTGTTTTTGAGGCTGCCTGACACTTCTGGGAGCCCAACCTGGTAACCAGCCGGGCCTGGACCGTCCGACGGTAAACGTGATCCCAGAAGTCAGTATTAGGCCATAGTTACCTAAAAACTAATGCCAGATTTGAATTCAGCGCCCTCGAAAACCCCCTAGGACATGTTTATAGCCACTTCGGACTGCCCAGTTGGTACCTGGAGGGTCCGGACGGGTCCGGCAGGGGTCACGTGACCGTGGGTCATACCCCAGCAACATACGAAGTTCTGAGTTTCTCTGCCAAAATGCCTGGAAATAGGTTATAATCACTCACAAACACGAAAAAACAACGTTTTAGTCTTTAAAACGGCACTTTAGAGCCACCAGACTTCATACTGGACGCTGTCGGGGGCCATCAGTGACCACTAAGACTTCGGCGGGGTCAGTTGCCTTAGTTGGAGCACTAGGTTAGCGGTTTGGGGGTCTAAGTACGTTATTTAGTGCGCTCTATCCAAAACTGATGAGAAAAAGTTGCTAGCTGCTCTCTGGGATCCGATCCGCCACTGATTTTTTTTGTTAACGGGTGATTTTTATTTTGTTAAACCTTTAACAAAAAAATCACACATTTTCGTCTACTGCTACTTACTGGTAGGTCGTAGAGCAACGAAACTGGGGTGGTTTTAAAGCTTAGCCCAAGACCTATCCATGGGTCCTCAAAGTAGTCGATTTGGTTTAGTTTTGCGAAAGTTCCAGCCAAAAAACCGAATTTTGATTTTTTTGTTAATGCTATATATCTGTTAATGCTATATATATATTGCTATATATACGTGTCAAAATTAGTTCAATTTTGTCCCGGGAAGGGGACCAAGGAGTGAGAGGGGAGTTCAATGTTTTGTGAAGAACCAAAAATATGTGTTTTTGCAGAAGTTTACATGAATCTGTGTGTAAAAGTCCTTGGATTGTAGCTGGAAGGAAATAAGCCATTATCTGTCAGTTAACTCTGGGAATTAAGTTTTAAGAATTTGAGGAGTCTTACTAGGCCTAACAGGTTTTCCGGAATTCTTTGATGCACATGCACAGGGTTTGTTACTTGCACCTATGTAATACATATTGTAATGTGAAAATGAATTAGTGTCTTACAGGTTTTGTGTAGGGCTGAATTTTTCCTGAACGCTTCATGCAGATTTATCATAGGAGTCGCGGTAGCGACCCCTATTATATGTGAGAAGACTCCCTGGAGTGTAAAATAAGCTGCGCAAAATCTTGCGAAGATTTTAAAAATTTTAGAACACATCGCGTTTGGTACATAATGTGTGCGAAATTTAAGCCACGTATATATAGCTTACCGTTAAAAAGTTGATCCCGGACCGGTTATTGCAGCGAAGTTATTTTCCAGTTTTCCTATTTGATGGTTGTATTATTGTTCGCCGGTTTCACGTGAACTGCATCGGTGGGACAAACTAAAGGGCTATAGGGTTTAGTAGTATCTTCTAAAGATTTTAGTGAAAAGTTACCATTTTTGTGGTCGTCGCACAGGTCAAACGGTCCGAGTTGGAGCTGATTTCTTTTTATGTTCAGAAATTACATATAGTGAACTATAACTAACGGCCCAGGTTGCGTTTCCGTTCTTCTCTATCATTTCCCTATCGACCGTAATGGGTGGTCAAAATGGCAAAAATTTGTAAAATGAAAAATCGAAATTTCTCGCCATCTATCTTAGAAGCCTCAAATCTTCTAAAGAAAGGTTTTCTGGCACGAAAATGTGACTCCCGCAGTCCGTTTTACCGTCCGACCCAACCATTGGGCTGGCTCTGCTTTGCCACCGCAACCGCTTTCATGAGGTCCATAGTAGGCTTCACTTAACCTCTCAAACCTTTGTCCATATGAGTGTTCTGGTACGCTGAGCACACATGCCCAAAGTGATCGTATGGAGATTTGATGGGTAAGGTGGTGGGGGTCTTAGACGATTTTGCATCGTTTTTCAAAAATGGACAAATTAGGTATCAAATGAAAGCCCAGAACGATCTGAGCAACGTTTGTCATAGAGCCGATACTTTTGTCTTCGCTTTTTCAACCGAAATTTAACGGATTGACATGTCCCCTTTTGTGCGGAGCATTTTTGTTACTTGTTTAATTCAGTTTTGTAATTTGTTTCAGAAAGAAATCTATGGATATTTGATTCAGGAAGTTCGCCCGGTCCTACAGGAACTGTCCATTTCGACACCCGAAGAGCTGGGTTATGACAAGCCGGAACTATTTTTGCCCAGCGTTGATTTCTGGGATTGGGAAAATTATCCGGAGGGCGGCAAGGCTGGAAAACCGGCTCCTAGTCATCATCATTAATATAATGAATTAATAATTACTCTTGACTAATTACCTAGCTCGCCGTGTTCATGTTAATTGATTATAATATTTGTTTCCAGCAGGCTAAGTTGAACAGTTTCTTCATTTTATTGTACTCAGATGTTATTTCTAGTGAAGATATCGACATGACGCATGGGCTTTACGTATTGTATGCGTTTGGTTTCTTGGGTTAAAGCCTAAAGTTAAATCTGGATATATGCATGGTTTTGTAATCCGTAGACTACGTTTGTCAAACCAATATTGCTCCATGTCATCATGTTTTGTGTATAAACTAATTTTGGTATTACCTAAACAAAAGCAGACCATTTTAAGCAGAGATTGGGGTAGTTAACTAGCGAGAATGGCTTGTTGCTGCATCCATTTATTGTAGTTAACTGAACTTTGAACTGTTCTGAACTTTGATGTTTTCCTTCTGCGCTGTAGTTGTCACAGTTTGTGGTGGTACATTAACTGACTGTAATGTAGCGGCTGTCGAAAGTTTATCACATAGTAAAATAAATGTGTGTGGAATATTACGTTAGTGGGGCTACTGTTGTGGTAGGGTTAAACCTATTTCAGAGAAACCACAGTCAGGCCACGTTAAAGTCGGCATGCTCAGCAGCTTTAACTTGACTATCAAGCCCTTCAAGTCAAAGTCAGTCAACGGTTCAATCTTGACATAAGCTGTTAATTCCTTTAGGGCACGTATTGTTGGTTGACGGCTCAGATCAAGATGAAATTTGTTGAAACTTTAGAAAATAGGGTCATTCGGCGTTCTAACACCCTCCGCGCAATTCCGCTTCAAAAGTTGGACATTTGCGTTCAGGACTATTTTGGGAATTTTTGAGAGTTGGCCAACAGTTGCATAACTGTTCATTTGGAAGAACTTTTGCCGGGCCCACTTGTCGCGGGCTATCCAAATACAAGCAAAAATAAAAGATATTTGATAGTTTTTGGCTGGATGTAGCTAAAGTATGGCACAAAAATGTGTGTACAAAATTGTGATCACTTATACTGCATTTAATATTCACCGCAGACCCATAACAGTATATATTTTTGAATCTACATGATAAGATTTTAATTTATATTTAAATTTTTATAAATTTAATTATAAATTTAATAAATTTAATTTGCGACTGCATAGGCATCTGCTTCAACGTAGCAGAAGTCATTTTCAATGCCGTTCTTATCAGAGCACAAAGGAATTTTGGTAGATTAAAGTTCGACGGTCTGTATTAAATTGGTACTATAAAAACAGCTTGTTTTGCTAGTTCCAAATTTTGAGGTGAACTTACGCATTCTTTAAAATTATTTAGATCTATCGAAAAAAGGACACCAGCATCTTAAATAGTAAACAATATGTTCAGCGAGGCGTCGCGTTTACACTTACGGTTGTGCTCTGGCCGTGAATCGGGCTCGGGCCGGCCCGAGAAATAATGTGGCCCGAACCGAGAACTTCTGCTGGCCCGAGCCGAGTCGGGCCGTTACTGCTATTTGTACAATACGTCGGGACTGGGGAGTTATTGATTTTTGAGACGCTGATCCTGGGGCCTATCCTGGACTAAACATCTCACTGTGTATTTATGCTAGTGCATTGCTAGCATTTGTGTTCGTCTAGTTACAACGTTGGCTTCTTTTGCTGGACATGTTTTCGGCAAATAATGACTTATCTGTCTAAAAAGGAATTCAATAAACAAAGGGCTTGCGAGTATATAAATGTTTTAAAAGCAGAGTTGATTCACATCTGCCAAATTACTTTTAGCATTTCTATCCTGCCAAGAATTATTTTGGAATTGCTTAACAGATTCGGAAGAGTCTTTGCTACCAGGTTGAGGCGGGTTGGTTAGGCCCTTGGTCTAACCACAACTAAAAGTAGATTGAACCACGTAACGTGTCTGTCGGGCAGGTCCTGGTTAAGGCTAAGGGTGCATTAATGGGTCCGGAAATCATCTGTACGCTCCACGAATCGGTTCGAGCCAATCGGGCTGATTGGGCCGTAATCGGTTATGGCCACTCGGGCCGGCCCGGGCCCGAACCGAAGAAACAGCTCGGCCAGGCCCGAGAAATTTCTTAACGGCACAACCCTATTTACACTGTCTTAGTGATAAATCTTCTAAACTACAACCTAAATGAATTCTTCCGTAGTTTTTCTACAAATAAGTAGTACAATCACGTTTATTCACAAAATACATCTACTGGGTCAAGCAATTCTACTCCAGTTATTTCGGCGGATGTTCACACTTGAAGCATTCGTCCATATCTTGAGTAAACTTCTCAATCTGTAGTGTACACTCGTAAACATTGTATTCCTTTTTCAACAGTAGACTGGCTTCTTTCAGGACCTGATGAGCATCTGCTGTATCTTCTATAAACAGTATATACAGTGCAAATTACAGTTACAAATTACAATTACATTAAATTGCAGACAGCCTCTGGCTTTGAGATGTGAAAAGTAAAAGGGTTGAGGTATTCGTATTAAGTTTATGAAAGGCATACGAACCTTTATATACATCAGTTTTTTTCACTTTCATTATCGTTGGAGTATTAGTTGTGTAAAACACTTGCTAAGCTCAAATAAAACGCATTAATTAATAATTCCTTGCACTTCTGCTTGGATACGAACTCCTTCTAGCTTGGTTCGACTGTATCCTTGGTAGCTCAGTTGGCACAGAATCTGAGCGTTAATCCAGAAGTCGTGGCGTGGCGTGGCGTGGGTTCGAATCCCACCTGAGTCCCGAATTTTTCCGCGCTGAAGTGACAATGTCATTTCTTGCGTTACATATTGCATTCCATTAGGAAAAAACTAGTGAGGATAGACGATCAAAGAAAACAATAAAGACGAGCAAGCCACTAGTCTTCTAATGGATTGCTTGTACGTTACGTATGTTCGATGACATAATGTGAGGTCCCCTACTAGCGTTTCAGACCGTTAGGTGAAATCCGGCTGCCAGTCTGCCACTTTCACTTCTCTTGCCGGCAGTTTTGTAAGCCGGCCTCCAACGCTAGCGGCTAGCCTCTCACCAATTTATAAGGGGTAAATGAGAACAAACTTCCAAACGATTGGAAATCTAATTAGTTGTTGACTGTCCAGCCCATAAACCAACCACGGGAACGTAATCGTTTTGTACAGCTTTATCATGTCCATTTGTCTACCAAAATAAACTTTCTTACTGATTACTAGGTGAGCAGAGAAGGCAATCTTGTCCAGGGTCAGACACCAGATTCTAATATCGTGGGCTCGAACCACGTCCTCCAGGTCAAGCAGGGACTCCGTCACTTTCTTGAAGTCGATTCCACGAGGTTTGCCTGGAAAAGTCGAAACAACACATGAATGAACATGCAAAAGTCAAAAGGAAAATGATAGACACAATGATCCTAAGAGTAACGAAGTATCAGTTTATACAAGCGGTTTGTTTACACCGAATAATATTAGTATTGCCTCCCGGCCGGTCAACCTGGGCCATTTCATTTAGGCCGGCCCAGCCGACCAACCGGTCTGACTGACTTGACCGGCTTGATCGGCCTCCTGCTCTCTGCTGATTTCCCTACCGGCTTGTCCGGATTATCTGGCTTGCTCACTTGACGTACCAAGCCGCTGAATAAGTGTGTTTTGTATCGTAATAACTCAAAGGGCAGCAGTAGGAAAAGCACAATGTTAATTTTGAAATTAAATTTGGACATTGTTGGTGGGAATATGGCTGGTCTGGTACGATGGGTCGATTCGAACGTCCTCACTGGCTTTCCAGGCCGGCGACAAATACTAGGGACCATTTTATAATTGTAGTCACAAGTTAACAAGCTCATTAGCCACACAAACAAATGACGTTTCATCAACTACTATTATGTCACTACATAGCTTTCCCTGTTGGTGTAATAGAAAATATCCCTAATCGGAACTTAATTAAATGCTAATCCGCGTTGATTTAATCTCTCATGAAAAATTATCAAGCAGGCACTAACCTTCCATAAGCACATTTAGAGCATCTCTGAGAATAGTGATGGTAGTAATCAGAACCAGTATTGAGAACAGAAATGTACAAATCGGATCTATGATTGCCAAATCATGCTAAACAGAAAAATGAACTGTAAGTGTAAACTGTACAAAAGAGCATAGTAACAAGCAATCAAAGAATTTCACAAAAGAAGCTAATTTAAACAAAAAGCCCTGGCACTAGCAGTGAGACACGGATTTTATAAAATGCATAGCTACGAATTACGGAAGCTTACACAGATTTCAAATGCATATGGTACAACAATTGCTTGCTAACAAACTACAGTTTAACAAAAGCAAAACAGGCAGAACATCACAACCGAAAACCTACAAAAATGTAAGACAACCTAAACCTACTCTAAAATAAATAACCAGGGCAGCAATGAAGACGCCCACACTCTGTATGAAGTCCCCGACAACATGAATGAAGGCAGCCCGGACGTTGATATTCTGTTTACCCTTTCCATGGGAGTGTCCGTGACCGTGACCCCCTCCACCGCCCCCGTGGGAGTGCCCGTGTCCAGAGCGATGCAACATCAAGCCCATGCTAAAAATACAAAAAAATACAACTATGAACAAATAAAAATATGACAGCATTACGTTCAGTAGCAAGCATTTATGTAGTTATAGGCAAGAATTTAATAAGTATATACGGTCCACAGTGGGTACCATGCCTCTGAAGCATCCAAGGCTTGCGGGAGCCCGGTAGAATGTCCACAATAAATGATTGAAATCCACAGTTCTACGCTTATAAAATATTTAATTCGGTGTCGTTTTAGAGCTACACTCCCTAAAAAATCCCCTACGTTCAAAGCATTCCCTATTCTGAATATTTTAGCCGCCACACATACACAGCCCACCGCCCTTAGAAATTCCGCTTTCTTAAAATATTTTAGCTACATGAAAGTCTCTTCTAGCTGATGGCCAAAATAAAAAACAAGCAAACAATAAATTAGAAATGCCATTACACAATATTAACTGAAACCCCAATGGCGGCAGTAATTAGCATAATCTTGGCGTCTATGTCGTATTCCTCGTTCACTATCCGTTCCACGGCCATATAGAAAAGAATCCCTGTCACTACCCAAATCAAGAGAACTGATAAGACCGCACCCAAAACTTCTGAAACCAAATAACAATACAAAAAATAATCGTCAGATTTCGGAGTTAGCAAGAGCACATAATGCATAAGATTATGACAAGCTTCATACTCTGTTGGGTTAAAATAGGCCGAAATACTATCGGATGCACGCTGTCGGCTGCCTATATCAAATCCCCTCAATCCGCCCTCATGTACGGTGTCCAGACTAAAGATAGGGGTATTACTCCAACCAAATAGCCAAGGGCATGGAAGGCTTTAAGAATAACTACTACATATAGAAAATCATTCACTCATTGCGGTTGCTTTGATGGCTGTAGCTAACGAAAAGATAATGTCAAATTTAGAATGAATTTTAAAATCTAAAGATTCCTACCGGCTCTGTGCCATCCAAAACTCATGGTTCGAGTGGCCGGACGAGAGGAGACAAACAAGGCAAAAAGGGAAATCATAAAGCTAGCAAAATCCGTGAGCAAATGAGCAGCGTCTGTCATAATGGCTAAGCTTCCGGCCAATGTACCACCTAGAATACAATTAATTCCGCACGGTCATTACATCGAAAGTAAACAATACCATATGCAACAACCGTTAAAATTATAAAAGTGAAATACAATAACGTCATATATATACCGTCGAAAGCAAAAAACCACAAATACAGCTGAGCTGTGAAAACTGCGCGCAACCGGTCGAAAAATAAAAGAAATTGACTTCTTCAGAACCTGGAAAGCTATACAACTAAAAATTATAACCTAGGGGGGAGTCACACCCCGAGTTGTTTCATTCAACTCAACCGTTAAAAGATGGTGAAGGGATGGTGCACGCACTACGCAGACTATAGCTGCCTCAACAATCAACAACGTTAAACACTTATACAATAAATGATCATGCTGTACTAATTAGTCCATTAATACTAATAATTATGTACCTAATTAACTAATAATTAATTACCAATAATTTCTGCCAGCATAAACAGAAGACAGACGATGATGGCATAGATTAGGGTTTTCCGGGCCTTCCAGTCAGCAGAATCCGTGACCTCCGTCGTATGACAGTGATCCGTCATCGGGGAATCGGTAACTGTGGCGTGGTAGACCTCTCCGCCCCCGGAACCGCCCTGTTCCAGATCAATAGATCGATAATTGGGCGGAGCTGGCTGGCCTTCTACCAATTCATCGCCACCCTTCGATAACCTAAACCGAAAAAAGGAAAAAGAAAATAGAAATAGAAACTGAGTCCATCAGAGAGCAAATAGTAGAAATTATTAAAGAAACGGTAGAAATTATTAAAAAAAGCTGAACTCACCTGCTCATCATTTTTACATATGCGTTGTTTAACGTACTCAGGCAATATTTTTAAAGATTAATATGGTCAGATTAAACGGATTAAAAATCAGCCGGATTAAAATCTGAACAGTTGTTTCTTTAATGCTGGATTAAACTGAATAAAATTAACTTGAAATAATTAATCCAACCATTTTTAATCCACGAATTAAACTAGTTAATTTTAATCCACTTATCTTATTAAAGAAATATAGCGGTTGGAAATTTTAATCCGTCAACTTTTAATCCGTCTAATCCTCGTAACTGCAAGAGTTCTCCAGTATCGTGTTCAGAAACTCTACGTTTTCATTTATCAGCAGCCTCAGTGTTAGGGAGATGGTTTCACATTCATACTTACAGAGGAGTTGACTGGGTAACTAAGCGCTGACTCTGTTGTGCCTTTTTAGCATTAATATAGGCAACAGTAAACCGGCGTCCGCGCGTGTCAAAATTCATTAGTGACTAATAAAGTCAGTCAAACTTTACATAAATACACAAATTTCCATTAACAAAAGATTTCCCGCTATCACGAAGCAAGTTTGAAACAAAACATTTTGTTGTCTATAAAGGAAGCAGCATTCAAATTTGGAAAAGTTCAACATTAGTAAGCTTTAATGTCAAAATAACTGATATGGGCACTGATTACGTATACAATAGGGGCTCCTAAACAGAAATTTGGTTTCTTATTTACCATTTAACAAAGTGTGGGTTTTTTGCTAACGTCAAACAACCGTCTTTTGATCACAGACAATACGTGCCAACCATTTTATCATGTGCCAACTTGATTCGAAAAAATAAACCACAACTGGAATTAAATATGTATTTACCATGCACTGATTTTGAACTTGAGGAAAAATACAGCTTTAGGAACGAAAGTTTAGCAGTGTCAGTAAATTCACGTATGTAACTTCCTCCAGTATTCTTGAAGTGGTCCAGAGGAATTGAATGTAATTAAATTAATTAAAAGTATATACCTAATTAAAATTATTAATATTAAATAATTAAAACTAAAACTAATTCGGAACTAGTTCAATTAAATAATTTTTGTAACGAACTTCGAATAAAATAATAAAGACAGAAAATGGAAACTCACACACCATGGAGCACAAGCAAAATCAAGACATTACGGCACCACACCCACGGCCTTCCACTTAGAATTTTTTCCGTTTACTTAGAACTTTACTGTTTCCAAAGCAACTGTTTATGGGACATTACGACAATTTACAGTTTGCGGAGGATGCAAACAACAAAAGCTTACCCAGAAATAGACACAGCTTCGCCTTCTTCACCTTGACCTTTCACTTTTTTGAAGAAAAATTTCATGTTGCAGTATGGTGGAATCAAAAATAAATATGGAAAATTTTCATAAAATTTTCATAAATAAAAGCTAAAATATCCAACAGCCAAAATCACACACCTATCAATTTCAAATATACATGCTACGATTAAACCATAATGTTAGGAACCGAAAGATTACATTATTTGAGTTTAGGAAAAATTAATCTTGTTTAGTGCAACTTTTCAGTAAGAGCCTGAAAACATTATAAACTCTAATTTTCACTGTGTACATTAGAAAACTCTAATTTCAAATTAACATGCGTTTTCTCCAAAGTTGTCTGAAAACAAGCTCAACGTCGAATCTCAATCTATACCTGAAGCTATCACCAAAATGGGTTTAAAACTGCATGCTTTCAGCGATGTCATAGTGTGTCAGAAAAACTACTATCTTCTCAAATTGAACAAGACCCAGTACAAGAAACAAGCAACATGACACAGTGCGTTTGAACTTTATTTGAATGAATGGCTTCGTGAGAATTCGACCATATGGACAGGCATAGGGGTTTGACTTTTGTTTTAAACGTCACACTTAACGAGGCGCCATAAAAACAGGGTCACTTCTTATCGCTGGAAATGATTAAAAGCTTTGACCTATCTTAGCTCACAAGCTGATATCTACGTACCTATTTTGTTATAATGATACAAAGGCGGGGAGAGTAATTGTAAGCTCTTGTTGAGCTCCACTACAAAAAAGTATAGAAATTCAGATCCGCATATCCTGCTGTGCTGTTTGTATATATATACATTCTAGCATTCAAAACTGCCAAATAAAAGTTTGCACCAATTGTTCTGGGCTAGGATTCATTCGCAAGTGACTTTTAGCTAAAGGTACATACCTAAAGACATTGTACTGATCTAAAACTCTTTATGCTGGGCTTGCCGGCTAACGTTGTTCACCGGGCTTGTCCACGCCGGCTGGCCGTGGGCGGGCCCAACCGGCAAAGGTTCTCCAGCGACAGGTCTAATGGTCATACGGTTAGACCACAGACACAAGTACGGCCAGCCTGTAGAAGTTTAGCCTGGTTAGTGGTTGTCATCTTCTGCTAATAACCAATTCTCTTCAAAAGCAAAAAACGTATTGTCAAACATGTCTGTATTTTAGCTATGGCAACAGGCACACAAAAATTGTGTTGAAGAACGACAGTAACTATTCAAACTCGTCTTACAACTCCATTCTCGATGATTCAGCTTTTCAATTCGTAATTTGCTGTACCACGAAAGCCTTGATAGCCTTAAAATATTTACTTTCATTCTTTCTATAACTTTTCGCACTAAAGACCTAACCTAAGACGTTGGGATAATCGTTACTTACTATGAATGCCATAATACCCAGCCTTCACAATGTGTACCCACAGTTATTTTCAAATCTTTTTACAACCTCAGAATAATATTTTAGGTAACTCCGTTTAACGGTTTTCAAGCAGAAAACATAACTACTACAAATTCGTGCAAAAGGCAAGAATTCTGTCGACAACTGGAAAAGTGTTCAAAACGTATACGCAGAAAGTAAACATATAATATTTTTTCATACCTGTATAGGCATCCACAGGGCTGAAAAGCAGAAATACACTTCTTCTTATCGTCTCTTTTATAGAAAATTTATATTTCTGTCTCGGTAATTTCACAGGTCATTGGAAAATTTGAGAAAGAAGCAGTTTTTGTCTAAAATTAAGAAATTACAGTAAGCAATTGGATATACACTTCCCGAAAGCAACAACTGCATGACAATGCGAATTCTGATGTCCGTGGCATCGTTTCATCTCTATTAGAGAGGGGTCGCTCGCCCACAACCCAGTATCCGAATCTTTGGTACCGGATTTTTTAAGTTTTTTTGGAAAAAACCGGTTTCTTGCCGCTGGTTTACCCCCCCCCCCCCCAACCTCCGACTCCTGCACATGTCCGGTTTAAAAGCTGTATTAATACCTTGGGGTGCATTAGTGATCACTGACTATATATAAATCTTATCTTATCAGCAACTCTTTACAAAACAAATAAAAATGCTTTTAGTTTAAAAACAAATATTTGAAAGAGGTCTAATTCCAAGCACACGTAATGTCAATTACGTTTGCATTAACAAAATACTAGCAAATTGGATGTATCTGCATGTATCTATCAGGATAAGTGATCTATGTAGAGTTGGAATCGGGTCGAAAATCTTGACTAGCGGGTAGCCGTGACCCACCTACGTACCCTTAACCCGCACCCATTTGACCTGTACCCGCGATCCGCTTTTGTTTTGGTGGGTCAATTTGAAATGTCGAAAAATGGAACAAATTTGACACAAAATGTTCCAAGAGTTTAAGATTCAAACGTTTAAAAGATTAATTTACTGCTAAAGAGACTCTGCTCCTGTGGCTGTATTCATCAAAATTAGAAAAATTTGATCCAAATTTAAAAGTATGCTTATTGCCCATAATAAATTTGGCTGTAAATACAACTTTTTAAGGAAAACCCTCAATCCGGTTTGACCGGCGGTTCAATGCGGGTCGAAAGACTTGACCCGTACTCGACCCAATCCGACCCGCTTCCAACTCTGGATCTATGCAGCCGTAAATGCGTGTATTAGTAGTTACTCGAGAACTGAAAACTAAACCTCTCAGGCCAAATTTGGCCAGAGGATTTGCAGCCTACAAGTAACTAGAGCTTTTATGAAACAAGCACTGGACTCTTGCGTGGGAACGTTTCGGCAACTCGATAAATTGTCTGAAACAATTTGAATCTAAAGTCTTCGAGCATTTCAACCACAAGTTTCTGATTCCGCAACTGGAGCACGTTTATGAAACTGCCCCCTCCCTGGTCTAATTTGTTTCCGAAAAAGCTAAATTTGTTAACCAAAAAGCTATTCTGGAAAGGGTGGTAAGACATTTCCCTTTATAGCTAGCAAACACAATTTTCATAGAAGCGACAGATTCGAACAACGTGTTTAGCCAGAGAACGCGGTAATTTCAGAGAAACAACGTTTATTATAAGAACCAACGTTTATTATTGTCTTCAGTGAGAAAATACATACATAACTACAAGAACGTAAATCCGAAAACCAAATAAACTCCGTGTCCACATATTTCGAAGCATGAACTTAACGATTTCGATAATTACCATGAGGGGACAGATAACAGAGTATTTCACGACACCATAGGCACTATGCAGTAGTGATGTGGATCGGATCGGCAAAATCGATCCGATCCGCGATCCGGAGGCCGGATCGGATCGGATCGGATCGGTAGACCTGCTGGATCGGTCTGGATCGGATCGCTTGAGTCAGCCGGATCGGCGATCCGACTTGATACCCAATAACACACAAAATTAAACCGTACCCGAGTCATATTTGTGACTGAACTTGACTTCTATCACTGCACCGCCTGGTTCGTACGTTGCTAGTACAATATTTTCCTTCTATAAACCAAACTTGATTTTGGTTTTGGGTCTCTCAAACTTAGCATTCAGTATGCAACAATTTATTACAGCAACTTAGCACTTTTACATACTATGTAATTTTATGCAATGCATCTGGCATCAAAGTGCAGAATAAAGACCCGCTGTTACTATGCTGCTAAGTAGTAATGAAAAACTAATTAATTAATGAATTAATGCATAACTCTCTGTGATTAATTAATGTTGCTTACTGTTGTCAGAATTTTGGAGTGAAGTTTTATGGTTGATCTCTTTGTGGCTTTATTCCAAAACCCGAAGTCAAACTCTGTGATCATTCAAAATTTACTTTCCGCATCCGCAATGTTTTTAAAGTTTTTGGTCCGTTTTCCGGTACAGTCCAAGCTTCAGATTCAGTTTCCGAGAAAAAATGTCAGTTTGATCGACGATCCAAAAAATTACAACTTCAATTTTTCGGTGTCTGGTAAATTAAGTTAATAATTTTTTAATCCAAACTGAAATTAATTCTCAAAATTGTAGTTTTAACTGAGATGTTTAATTTGTATTATCTTAACTTGGTAATGATAAATTTGTATTTTGGTAGGCAGGCCGCGATCATCATCTGGCGCACTATTTTGAGTAATTTTACTTCATTTGCTTAATCTATATAATTTTGTAGAATTACGCTTTCGAATTGCGAATTTCGGAATGATAAAGAAATTTTAATGAAACTATAGTGTGTAAGGTGTGTTTTACACGGCAAAACCTACTTTAAATCTGGTTCCACTTAGGTTTTTGAAGAAATCATTTCGGATCGCCGGATCGGATCGGATCGACCGATCCAGGACGCGGATCGGATCGGATCGACAAATAATTTTGCTGGATCGGATCGGTTGAAATTTTAGCTGCCGATCCGATCCACATCACTACTATGCAGTGCCACGAGCAAAAATTGTAGGACAGGGTAAAATACAACTAATGGGCTTAGCTCGACATTCTAATTGCAAAAAGAAATAAAAATCTAAAATATATCCAAGCACACTGAAATGTTTGGCATGTTCGTTCTAGCCTAACCTGAAAGCATTCGTTAGCGGAGCTTCATGGAGACTATTCTCAACCTAACCTCAAAGAACAGGGACTGCTCCTAACCTGGTCACCAAACTGTAGTGCGCCGTACAAAAATAATTACAGCGGTCCATAACGAAGTAGAAACTTACTCACAGGTATTCCCTAACTGGAAGTATCAAAAACGTTTTACAAATTCTTCAAATTAGTTCCGGTTTTATGAAAAGCCAAAAATTGGTTTCTAACTTCACTATTAAAATCAGAACAGCTCTTCTAACTATACTCGACCTAAGTAACATGTAGCATTTATTATATAGAAAATATTCTTAATCTTCTAATGCAATTGCACAACAAAAACAATACATACAGTTAGTTTATTATGCCACCAATTAGCACATAATTTAGTATGTCGTGTTCGGTTTTAGTTGTCTGACTCAGTTCTCTAGGAGTAACAACCTACTAGATGTGTACAGCCACTGGAGCAGACGGAATACATGTCAGAGCTACTGTGCCACAGCGATACATCCATATTTTCGCATACAGTTTAGGTTTCTTAGCTTGAATTTGTGTGCTTTCGAATGATATGACTGGAAAATATCGGTCATTCTTGAAAGTGGGAAGAAGTTTGAGATTACAGCCCCGCAGAGAAAACAAAATAGACTAAAAGGTTCCATAATGCAAAATTGCAAGAGTAGAGTAATGACTAAGATCAGAAACCTGCAGCCCAGAAAGGAAAAGCGGCTTTTCGATGCGGGACTGCGCAAATACTGTGCTAAAGATGTAATTCTGGAAAGTTTCATTAAATTTCAACTTGATTGGAGCCGTAAGCCAACAATATGTGCCCAAAAGGAATCACCACCTAAAATGTGTACGTAAATCATGAATTAAGCAGATTCATGATCTTCCAACTGTTTCCACAGTTTCTTCATTTCCATGGCTCGTTTCTGCTGCTCCTCAAAGCTCTGCTTTGGGGGCCGCTTCCATAGCAGTGGGTCTTCCACCTGAAGCATACCGCCAACCAATTCCAGTCCAAATTCCCGAGGAAAGGACTGTTCATCTTCAATCACATGGGCAAAACCCCCGCCTCGGCCATCAAATTCCACGCCAAAATAGGCGAATCCCGGGGGCACTGCTCGACGTAGCCCCTTTTCAGGGGGGACTTCAATCAGTCGTTTATTCTGCAACCATTCACCCTCACACTCCAGCAGGGCCTTTTTGAAGTAGGCCGGGGCTTCTGCGCCCAAGGCGCCGGGCAGCGGAATGCAGTCCAGCCGCAGGTGAGCCTGACGCTTCTGGAGGCGCCAGGCTGTCTCCAGAAATACGACTCGTCGATCCTGATTGGCCCAGAGCCGAGCCAGTTTACGACGCAGCTCCTTCAGATCTTCCCACACATCCTGAAAAAATAGAAAGCAATAAAAAGCATGAACAAGAGTGGTCCGCTAATGTGGGGCACATATCTGTCTTGGAGGTGTTAGTTTTGATTTGCAAAGCCATACAAGCGGAAAGTTGAGAAGTGGGATAGGAGATTTCAGACAGAAAGATTACATGCGAAAACGATAATTGTCCATAAAGCTTGTTCAAACGTCCGTAAAACGTCACAATTTGAAGACACCATTTTAATGAGCGGGGAAAGTACGGGAAAATGAAATGAACAAGCATCAATTAACTTCTATATCATTGGCGCTCTCTGTACTTCCTCTGCCACCCACACTAAAATCCTTAAAAATTGTGCTTCTGCCAAACAACAGTCATTTTCATCTACGTACATTGTGATATGTGAAAGAAAACTTACGAAACAAGTTGAGACTACGCTAAAACGGTCGGGAAAAATCCTCCTCCTTTTGGCTCCCTCGCTGACCCAAAGCGCCCAGAAACAGAGAAGTTTTAACTGCTGCTTTTGGCAAAAGATTTCAAAAATCATTGTTGTGTACATACACAAAGCCTAACTTTCTGGGCTTATTCTAGGGAAGTTTTCTTGAGGGAGCCTCATTTTGGGGAGGGGGGGCGAAAATTTTTCAAAATTTTTCTAAAAACATGCTAACAATAGCGCTATTTTTATAGTAATCGCCAAAAAAGTTCGTTTTTAGTGCAAAAATAGCGCTTAAATAGGCAAAAATCTACTAAAAATGTTGAAAAACGAAGCCGGAAAATTTTTGAAAGGCCTTCTGAGTGATTTTTTCAGGGCAAACGTTGGTACCAAAAGGGGCACCCATTTTTGGGGGGAAGGGTGTTTATGGGGGGGGGGCCCACCCCCCACCCTCACTAGAATAATCCCAGACTTTGAA
>JASAND010030527.1:0-56313 GCA_030248195.1 Trissonchulus latispiculum | reverse complement strand
ATAGTCAGAAAATACTTTAATCATATGCTGCGGTTGACCATGCCAACTTGCAGCATTAGACTTTAATTTCTTAATTACATTCAGTTCGGAGATCAGTAATTTTTCTCAACTCAAATCAACATTTATCTAAGCTAAATTACTGTCTTAATATGTGGGTCAATTAACTCCTAAGTGGTGTGATCGTATGTCCTAGTGAAATGTTGGGGTCAATTCGCCCTTAGAATGCCAAAAGGCCCTGAGTGGAAGCAAAATCTGTATTTATGACCTTTTGAAAATTTCAGCAAAGACTCCTGTATGGTTTCGCTTTTAGCTTTGTTATTTAAAGAATTTACATTTCTTAATTAAATTCTGTTCCGAGGGGAATTAATTCCTTAATCATATGCTGCGGTTGTCTACTTGCAGCATTAGACTTTAACTTCTTACATAAATTCACATTTCTTAATTAAATTCGGTTCAGAGAGGGGTTAATTCCTTAATCATATGCTGCGGTGGTCTACTTGCAGCTTTAGACTTTAATTTCTTAATTACATTCAGTTCGGAGATCAGTAATTTTTGTCAACTCAAATCAACATTTATCTAAGCTAAATTACTGTCTTAATAATTATGTGGGTCAATTAACTCCAAAGTTGTGTGATCGTATGTTCTAGTGAAATGTTGGGGTCAATTCGCCCTTAGAATGCCAAAAGGTCCTAAATCTGTATTTATGGCCTTTTGAAAATTTCAGCAAATGCTCCTGTATGGTTTCGCTTTTAGCTTTGTTATTTAAAGAATTTACATTTCTTAATTAAATTCGGTTCCGAGAGGGGTTAATTCCTTAATCATATGCTGCGGTTGTCTACTTGCAGCATTAGACTTTAACTTCTTACATAAATTCACATTTCTTATCCTATGCTGCGGTTGTCTACCTGCAGCATTAGACTTTAATTAAGTTAACGTTAAGTCCCTACTCCATAGTAAACGCAGGAGCCAACGTATTCATTCTTTACAAGTTTATTACAAGTTGACAAACAGCAAACTGAATGTAAACTGTATAGTTGTATCACTTTTCTTCAACTGCTCTTCATTCCCAGGATCAATGTGCCTGAAATTATAAGAAAATAATATAAATTGAAAGTCTGGAACTGCAGCTGCAATTAGAGTCAAGATGTTTCTTAACTAGCTATTATTAGGAAATAAACGTCAGTTAACTGTAGCTTAAATTAATAGTTTAATAGTAATTAAAGAGTGGAAGAGTTTCTAATTAAAGAGTGGAAGAGTTTCTGTTTTTAAAGCTATTTCTTGCTAGCCATGTGTAGGGTACATGCGGTCACTTTGTCTTTTTCCAGCTAACATGCTGTATCCTACACCGGGCTAGTTTGATTAGCAGCAGCTAGCCCTGTGTCGTTTACACCCGGTTAGTTGTTGTTTTCATTGCTAGCCCGCTGTAGCTTACACCAATTAGCTGGTAATTGACAGCTCGCATAATGTACCCAACACTTGGTTAGCTTCACTAGCTGGTGTAAGCTACAAGACTCAGACATCTGCTAGCTGGCTGGCCTGGTGTACCCCACAGCCAGTCAGACTAAGCTAAGGCTAACTGACCAATTGTCACCTACACCGGGTTAGCTTAGTTTGCACGAACTAGCCTGTTGTGGGGTACTTAAGGTTAGCTTTCTGCGCAGAGAATTTTGACGGATGCATTTGCAATAATTTTAATTGGGGGAGTTTAATTAAGCCCACTCCGAACTTTACCTATGTGTTAAAATTTGTGTATTATTTTCTTCTATTGAGGCGAACTTTTGTTGTCCTCCTTTTGCTGGACTAGGCCCAACAAAAGTTCACCTGAGGACAAGCCTCTCGTACGTAGGAAAGAAGAAAGGTACAGCAGTACACCTGACTGCTATGTAGTCTGGGAGGTAGACAACCTCCCAGACAAAGAAAGGAGGAAAGAAGGAGAGAAGGAAAGTTAGTACAAAGGTTTTTTAGAAGTCCACTTTTGGGACTTTCCTTTTAAGCAAAGTAAGATAACGAAATTAAGGCTAATCTTACTAAAACATTTTCACTTATAACTCACTCAATTTTGGGAGTTAGAACGTGGGGATTGCATTTTTGGAAATGGGGGAAATTTCTCTTTCAAATGAGCCTAAGTTGTGTCACGGACCAAAAATTCATTTCTTACGTAATGATTAGCTAATTAACATATAATAAGCCAAACTAACATCAATTAACATTATTAATAACTATTTAAAGTCTCAGAACACTGTAAAACATAAATTGTTACAAATTTACACACTTACGAACTTATTATACTTAATTTCTTACGTACGGCACAATTATGAGGTAATTTAGCTAAACCATCTTCTAATTATGTTATTACACAGTGAAGAATGCTTTTAAAAGCTGCTGATAAAGATTAGTACATTCTTTTTCGACTCGAAATGTTGAATTCTTTCCGTGATAGCTTGACATTTTGCTTGTTAAGCCCACATTAGAATTATTGGACTTTTATGATTCTTGTTTACTTATTATTCTCTGGCAATGGAAGGGAAGAGTGACCGCACCCGGGTCACTGAGGGAAAAGACACCTGTCCTTTCAGAAAGGGGCATTTTAGAATTGACCTTATTATTATTATTATAATCATTACCTCAAGTATAGTAGGTCATTACTTTGGGCTAATTAATCCTAACTAAGCTTGTAAGTGCCCTTCACTTGTGCTAGTAATAGGATCATTTTAAACTTTTCTTGCAGTTAGGCCAGTTAAATGCTCAATTGGGGCTGGCAACTCTGATTTTAACAATCATACAATTACAATTAATTATGGCTTGGACACAATACCGAAACTGAACTTAGCATAAGAGAGATCTTTAGGTTCCATTTTCGATAGAGACTTCTTTTGGGACGATGACCAATTAAAAACTAACTTTTTAACCACTTTTGAGCATAGAATCTAAGTCATTCCATTACAACCTCCACAAGAAAAATGGGTGGGATTTCTACTAGGGGGGATAAACCAAAACGTTAATTCATTTCCTTCAAAACGTTGTCAATTACACATCATAACAATTATCTATTACTTCTAATCCATAATTACCAACAATTGTTCTGTATAACAGTTCTTCTAATAATCAAGATGAAGACCAATAAAGAGTATTCTGTATGTGCTGTGTTTCGTGCTTGATGTATATCCCGGTTCATATCATTATTCCTTTTGTAGACCGTTTTATACTCTATTGCACTAGCCTTCTGGGGCTTACCAGTTACAATTCGCTATAATATCTGCTCTGCATATTAAACTCCGACTTCTGCTTCTTCCCTTTCTTGCAAGTGGGGTCGATCTACTATGGATCCGTTCCGCAGCCACCGCAACCTTTAAAACGTAAACTATTTGCATAGTCTTTTCAGGTGGGGTCGATCTACTATGGATCCGTTCCGCAGCCACCGCAACCTTTAAAACGTAAACTAATTTGCATATTCTTTTCAGGTGGGGTCGATCTACTATGGATCCGTTCCACAGCCACCATAATCCTCAAAATGTAAAAATATCTACATACGTTTTTTCAGTTCGATTTGCACTGAACACGCCTGGTTCAGTGTCGACAGGGGATTTGGGTTCATAAGCGCACCTGGCTTACATTTCAGCATGAGGATTCATAAGCGCACCCGGCTTATATTACAGCATTTATTAGGGGTCGGCCTTCAATGGGCCCGTACCTCCCTAGTCTCGTCTCATTTTCTAGATATCAATATGAAAACTGAAATATTGGTTATCCATTTACTGTTCCCGTCTCACGTTATTACAATTCGTTGCAGCATTACAAAAATTCATATCCTTATTCAGTACAAAATTCGCATTATTATCAACCGTCACAGTATAAGAATAAACCACGGGACTGTCTCAAAATGACTCTTCACAAAGATTCCTCATTCTTTTTAACTCATCAACTTTCATATCTCGGGATAACCAATAGGGTACAATACAGATATAACAATTACAAACATTCAGCTAAATATTTTCCGATTAGCACATTAAAATCCGATTCAGCTCGTTCAGGCTTTCACGATTAGTTTTGAAATAAACATTGAACTTCCTCATTCTAACATTCTTGAAGATTAGCAACTACACTTCAGCAACTATTCACATTCGTTTTGAACTGTCTCAAGCACATAATCTTCCAATACAATTAATTAATACAACAGACACTCATTATGAACATTCTGATGATCTGTACAGCAATACAATTAAGCATTATTAATACTGACGCAATACCGCATAATAATGTGACATATAAAATTACTACATAAGATATTCAACAAACACAAGTTGCCGAAATAACTATCATTCCGAATAAGGCACACATAGCTAAAGTTCTGAACTTAAAAATGCTAAACAGGTTATTACTGCTGTTTTATTTTTACAATATTTCATTTTAGCCAGCTTTGGTTCCCTTCGCACAGTACTCACACAAGATTTCCAATATTACAATTACAATTATAAACCAACCCAAACAATATCATAATGATCAACAGAATGAAATACCATTAGCTATGCTTTACGAGACTACCGCAATTATTTTTGAATCCTTCGTTATGGTTATAAAACTTTCTGTACAAATGACCGCATACTATTTTTGGTTCTTTTTTTGAGTTATTAGATACCAACAATTACCTAATTACTTACAAACTTCATAATTACCACATATACAACAAAAGTACACAACACTATTTTTGTTTTATACGCATATCGAATTTTTTGTATTTTTTTTACTGAATAGTACTTTTTTTATGTTATTTGTGAACATTTTTAACTACAATTCTCTATTATACAATTAAGTCTAACTGCTCCAGCGAGGGGGAGTGTAGTCCTCCTCCTCATAGTAGAAGGGCTCAGGGGACTCTGTGAGCCAGCGCAGATAGTGTTCCATCTGTTCCTCCAAGGTGGGAGGATCGCATTCTGCACAAGCGCAAGGGAGGGTATCTGGTGGGACGTTGGTCGGTTCTGGCTTCCTTTCAGGTTCATTGGCTCTACAAAGGAGCCGCAATTCCTCGAGCTGACGTCAGTACTCTCTGGCTGGAATGATTTCGGCTTCTAGGCAGCTTCGCAGAGCTTGGATTTCCCGGATGACATAGTTGGGGATGTCATGGCGCCAGTCATCGGGCACTAGGGGAGGTGCCATACCAGGCGGGGGAAGTGGATCTAGGCTGTCCACCAGGGACTCTGGGAGGAACTCAGGTTCGCGGAACCCGGTCTCGTTGTTCTCTTCAGCTTCGATTTCTGTGGTAGGCTCATCCTCAGCATTTTCTTCTTCCTCTTCCTCTTCGTCATCTTCCCAATCCTCCTCCTCTGAAAAGTCCTGGTTTGGGGACTTGGGGGGTGTAATGGGAGGATAGGGGCGGGTCTCATCGATCATGGTGGGATAATTGGGCTCCGGCCCAAACGGCGGTGGGGGGTAATAGGGCTGCGGATTTCTAATCCCAGGATTGTTGACAATCTGCAAGATTTCTGTACGCAGATTCTCCAGTGACACAGCATAAAGGCCTCGATCTCCTGGAGTGTCGTCCACCTTATAGGTGTTGAGTGCGAAAATGCGGAAGGCCGCCTGGACATGATCCTGAACCGTAGTGTCAGGATGGATGCTGACGGCATTATCTCGGTCGATTTGGGCCCGTCTTAGGCGCAGGCCAGTGTCACCAAATTTGGTTTTGAAACCCGGATATTGTGTGGCGACCGGGTACTTGTCTTCCTTGGGGAACATTTCCAGAAGACGTTCCGCTCCATAGGTCTTCGGCTCATGATGGGGATGGTCGTTTAGGCTCTTCAGGACTGTGTAGGCGCCTACCCAGTGAGGCACCTTGACTGGACAACGGGTCGCGGCCCGCTTCTGACCTGGTTTTGCGAATGGAACTCCGCATTGGGGGCAGATTGCCTGGCCATCTGATGAGGGAGTACAGGTCGTAGGCCTGTAACCTAGATATGGCTGAGCAGGCGGAGGACTTGGCACCGCGGAGGGAACTGGGGCTCTGTGTCGGATGGTTGGTGAGGGATCCGTTGAGACAGAATAGATGCCCTATTCCATTAGGGCTTCTCTGACACGGTTCCGCTGGGGCGGTTCAGTAGGGTCATAGGTATTGGGAGGGGGGTTGTTTTCTTTATTTTCCATCTGAAAGTAGAAAACACTAATGCCACAGATTAATGAATTCTATGATGGGATTGCGTGAGTGTTATGCAGTCTAGCCTGACGTACCCAGTCGAGGTCCATTAGACGCGATATCTCTGAAAGTTGGGGATTTTGGAGCAGTTAGAGAATTTCTCAAAAATATCTTATTTTGAAATTAGCTAAAAGAAATGGTTATTAGATACATGTCTCATATACAATGCATAAACAATCAAGACAGATACCTGTACATAACAATTTCAACTGAAACAAAAAAGAATGACACATATCACAGCCTTAGATAACAGTTCAACGGCGTCTGGGCCTCTTTGAGGGCGGTCCATAGGATCGGGGGCGATCATGCAGGGAGAGTGACATCAACGATGGGACGGAGGGTGACCTCTTCTCAGGGGCGGAGTGAGAATCCTTTCTCTTGGAGGAATTAGAGACTTTTCTCTGGGGCTCCTTGGGTTTTGAGGACCCGTTGGGCTTGGATTTCGGATGGCGGGGCCGGTAGATGGGAGAGTCCTTGTGAGGCCGTTTACTGGGGTAGACGTACAGGGGAACCCGCTTCAGGGAGGTGGCCGTCCAGGACTGGTGAAGCCTCTGGTTGGAACAGAGGGGAAGGGCATAGGTGTGCCCGGTAGGGATGGCCACGGGATCCTGGGGCCGGAAATGGATGCCATCGTCACGGAACGTGTAGCATCCCCACACCAATCCGGCCCAGGCAGGATCTTTCTTCATCCGTTTCACGGGGTCAACTGAATCCGGAACATAGACCAATGTTGGCAAGGCCCGAATCATGGGCACAGACTCCATGTAGGGTGGGACGTCCTTGAACTCCTGATGGAGTCGCATGGCCTCGTCCTGGTAAAGGTCGTTGGGACATTTGTGGATGGTAGTGTCAATTTCCGGGACCACCACAATTCTGGTAAGCAGTGGGGAACGGATGGCCAGAGCCACCCGAAGACAGCGGACGGGGGTGGCCTTAGTGATGGGGAACATCAGCGGTTCTGATGTTCCGGCAATTTCTCTGATGAGGGCCAAGACTTGGGGATTTTGGAGGGCGCATCCTCCAATCACCGCCACACGGGGGCGCACGGTATAGATACCTTCAGGGTCCTTCAAATAGACCCTGAAGAATTCCAGCAATTGGCCGAGCATGTTGGCGGCCTGATGGGAGGCACAGTGATCAGAAGCCTCCTGATCGAGGGTCTTCTTAGACACCTCCATTTCTCTGAGGCGAAGGTCCAAGAGTTCCTGATGGATGCCCCAGAAACGATTTCTGGTGGCCTCCATGAGGCGACTGTCTCTGGTCGCTAACAGTTCTTCCTTGAATTGGGGGAGGGAAAACTTGGCAAAGAGGACTGCACCCATTACCAAGGTTTTGAATGGGTAGTGGTAGTTTGGATTCATGAGGAGGCGGCTGAGCTGCACATCCTCATTGGCCAGCCGTTTGGCCTCCTGGGGGGAATCGATTTTCAGGATCTTGTAGGCGGTTGAGAAGGATCCTGTGAGGAAGGCGAGGATCGCCTGGTAGAGGTTTTCGGCTGTGAAGGCGGCCTTGTTCCAATGGCGAATCACAATGGGGTCGCCCTTGGCATCGCGACCTTCAACTTTTGCGAAGTTGGATAACTTCTTATGCTCTGGGGCATTACTCCTGAAATATATGTAATGCCCGGGACTGTCAGGATGGTAGGGAAGTTGAAAGAGGGATAATCTCCTCAATTGTTCAAGGGAGTTCTGGTGAATCACCGCAGCGTTGATGTTGTTCATCTAGAATGCAAGAAAAATACATAGGAATAATTGTCGAACCATAACAATCATTCCTCGACTTACGACATTGGGCTCATTAAGAAATACCTATTTCTTAACGGAGGAGCAAGCTATGAAGTGCCACAGACTTTAGCTTATTAAGAAATACCAATTTCTCAGTTTTAATTTAGTAATTAACACAGGGACCATTTACATGTTCTGGCAGTATACCCAGGGATCGTGTACGGGTAGTTACATTATAAGTATACATATATGGCAATTAGTATCACAGATTAACATTATAAAACAATTAATTAGACATACTGGATAATAAGATCAAGAATGAAAATACAACATTTACATAATTAACACTTGTGTGAGACGGGAAGGAAGGGCATGGCTTGCTATTGGCAACTCTGGCTTACACTTCTTGACTAAACTTTCTCACAAATTCATACACATGCAACAATTATATATATCCCATATTATATTTCATAATTAAAATTCTACCACATCTTCGAAATCAAACTGTACACGAAATGACCAATTTTTAACCATTTGTTCACATTTTTTATGTTGTTTTTCTTAATTATATTTCTTTTTATATGATTTTCTTGTTATCATGTGGGGAATGACAATTGGAGATTTATATACAAGTAACAAAAATGCTCCGTACAAAAGGGGATAATATGTGTGTTGGGCCTATGTCTGTCGTTTAAATTCCGGTTGAGAAAGCAAGTATATAAATCCGACACAGCAAGTTTGGGTGGGTGGTTCTATGGCGAAAGTTGTTCAGTTCGATGCGGGCCTTCATTTGACTCGAAATTTGACCACTTTTGAAAATTTTAATTTTTGACCCAAAATCGCCTAAGTCCCCACCCCACCCCACTACAGCCACTTTAGGTACGCACTTCTATGACAAAAGTTGCTCAGTTCGATGCGGGCTTTCATTTGGTACCAAATTTGACCACTTTTGAAAATTTTAATTTTTGACCCAAAATCGCCTAAGTCCCCACCCCACCCCACCACAGCCCTCTACAGCCACTTTAGGTACGCACTTCTATGACAAAAGTTGCTCAGTTCGATGCGGGCTTTCATTTGGTACCAAATTTGACCACTTTTGAAAATTTTAATTTTTGACCCAAAATCGCCTAAGTCCCCACCCCCACCTTACCACAGCACTCTACAGCCACTTTGAGCATGCAATTCTATGACAAACGTTGTTCAGCTCACTTAGCGCTTTCATTTGGTACCAAATTTGACCACTTTTGACAAATCTTATTTTTGAACCAAAATCGCCTAAGTCCCCACCCACCCCACCACAGCACTCTACAACCACTTTGAGCAAGCAGTTCTATGACAAAAGTTGCTCAGCTCACTTAAGGCTTTCATTTGATGCCAAATTTTACCACTTTTGAGAAACTTTATTTTCGACCGTTTGACCCTCCCACCCGACTGACCCTTCAAACGGCAAAGTAGAACCAGCCCAGCAAAATGGGTGGGTCGGACGGCAAAACGGACACCGGAAATGAGCTGGGCGCACCAGAAAACCCCTATGGACAAAGTTTTGAGAGGCTAGCACAGTCCTATATGGTGTTCTTGGAAGTCGGTACCGACTTGACCCTCCCGACAGCAAAGTGGAACCAGCCCAGCAATATGGGTGGGTCCGACGGCAAAACTGCTTACGTGAATCAATTCGCCGTGCCAGAAAACCCTTGTATGAAAGAATTGAGCTTTCTAAGTTGAATACACAGCGAGAAATTTCGATTTTTCATTTTTCGAATTTTCACCATTTTTGACCGGCCACTGTGGTCGCATGGGAAGTGATAGAGAAACGAGACTTAGCTATTTAGTTAGTTCAATATATGTAGTTTCTGAATATAAAAAGAAATCGGCTCCAGCTCTTAACGTTCGAGCTGCGCAGCGACCACAAACATGGTCACTTTTCGCTCTGAGCCGACTTTGCGGCGCCGCTGCGGCGCTGTGGCGCACCTGCGGCGCAAAAAAAGTAGCGATTCTTAAATGGCGCATGGGGTACTACCAGACCCTATACCCCTTTAGGTCCGGCCTCCGCTGCAGATTACGTGAAAGAGGCGGAAAGTCAGGACAATACGACCATTAAATAGGAGAAACCGGAAAAAAAACATCGCCGCCATAACCGGTCCGGGGCACAACTTTTTAACGGAAAGTGATACGGGGCTGAAACTTCGCATACATACTAAACTCGATGTGCTCTTCAATTTGCGCATGAAATCTGCGCAGGATCTGCGCAGGATTTTGCGCAGCCTCTGCGCAGCTTATTTTACGGTGTCTCCAGGGACTTTTGACACATATTATAGTGGTCGCTGCCGCGACCCCTATGATAAACAATTTTTTGTTTAATTTTGGTATTTAGTAATTAGTTTGAGATGATTAGTTTTAAATTTGCAATAGACCTTTTTTTAGTGGATGAATTTCTTAGGGTAGGTATTTTCTCATAGTATACGCCAAATAGACTGAACTACACTTCCAATTATCATTCCCGGGGAGAGAGCTTACATTGAGTTCTCCCCTTATGTAATTACTGATACATTATTTCTGCCCATAGGGCTTCTGGTATGTTCTACCAGATCGCAAGACTGATGACCATGACCGAATGTTCTCGCGGGCCTGTGACGCTGCTTCTCGATCTGGAATCTTGAAGTTCCTGTGACTGGAACGGAAGAGGGGGTGTAGGATGCAGGGATTCTTGTGGTTGTACCGGGGAAAACTGGGCAGGCGCGAGTAGTGGAGGGTTTGAATCTTTGTTCATTTGGGAAGATGTGGGACGGAGAGCATAGGACCAGGATCTGATAACTTCTGGATAGGTCGTATGAAACGGCTTCAAATGTCCCTTTTCTATATCTAGGACTAACATATAGTGGTTCTGGTTCACATGCCAAATGTAGATTGACCGGGGGTGAGGGTCAATGTCTGATCCTAGGAATGCAGGGGTATGATTGAACCACATCCAGTAATTATCCTTTGGATTTACATAGGTCGCGATCTGGGTGTTCAACATGTTAGCGGCAAGGAAGATCTCAACCTCCGTGGCGAAGGTTCCGGGGCGTGAAATAACGTCCGGATCATATCTCTTCGGGGCTTGCATTTGCTGTATAGCCTCTTGAATTCTAGGGTGATGATCGTAGTAGTCTCGCATTAACTCTCGGACTGTTGGATGTCGATGCTCAGCACCATAAATGGCGGCAGCCAGCACTCGATAAAAACAGTTCCCATCTGGTCTAACATCGACTACTACTGTGGGATAAGTAAGGGGAATGTCTTGACCCCAATCCTGGAGGTGTGGATTAGCGGTAATGGTAACATATCCTAATCGATCTGCTTGGACCTCCAGCCAATCGTTATTTATAGGGGCCCAGGTCATCTCCACGAGAACTTCAGCAATCATTTCAGGATCAGAAGTGTTATCTTCTATGTCACTGTACTGGTCAATTGGTTTTCTTATGTCAGGAGAGGGTGTTCGTCTTCTTCTGGTAGTGCGTGATTTCCTTTCAGGTTCTGATCCTAAAGTCGGGGCTGTAGACAGGATGTCTTCGTCTGAACTAATATCAGCGTGAAGGTTCGGATCTCCCTCCATTTCCTCAGTCAATTGATCTTCTGGGGAAAGGGGAAGTACGTGAGGAGCTGGCACTGGTTTCATTCGCCGGAAGTTAACTCTGTGTATTTGAGCTTTACGCGAGTTGGCTAATCTGAGGTCAGCAACTGGTGGATGAACATCCACAATTCGGTAGGGTCCACAATAGAAGGGTCTCAGTTTATGACTCACATTTTGTCCAGCTTTCTGGGGCGCTTGAACCATCACTAAATCTCCTGGCATGAAAGTGATCTGTCGAACACCACGGTTGTAATTTCTTTCCTGGGTGATTTGGGCAGCTTGGATGTGATCTCTTGCATACTTCCAGGCTTTTCTTAGTCCTTCGGAAACTTGCGCGACATAATCTGGAACGTGATGTAGCTCAGCTGGGGTGATCAGCTTATAGCTATTAGGGAGGGTAGGATCCCATCCGTGTGCCAAATAGAATGGTGTTTCTCCAGTTGACGCATGTACACTAGTGTTATAGGCGAAAGTACAGTAGGGGATCATCCGATCCCAATCTATGTGTTCTTGCACAGTGGTGCGCAACATATGTTTGAGGGTGCGATGCCAGCGTTCTATTTGGCCTTTACTGCTGGGATTGTATTTAGTAGTTTCCACCTTTCTGACATCAGCTAGCTTACAAATTGCTTTATTCAGTGCTGAAACGAATTGAACTCCTTGATCACTAACCAGCTTCCGTGGGGCTCCAAATTTCAGTAGGATGTGTTCGACAAACACATAGGCGGTCACCAGAGCAGTAGCAACTCGGACAGGAACGGCTACTACGTATTTAGAGAAGGCATCTATGAAGGAGATTACGTACCGGTGGCCGTGAATTGATGGTCTTCTCATATCCATAATATCCACGTGAATTCGATCAAACGGTTCCGTAGGAGGGATAGTGTGGAGGTGGGCGTTCTTTCTTCGGTGTGGAGCTTTGTGTGCCATGCAAATTCGACAAGTGTTCACCCAATCTCTAACTGAGGCCCATAACGAAGGCCACCAATAATTTCTTTGTATCCTTGAATGCGTCCGGGCAATTCCTAAATGTCCGGCAAAGGGGCTGTCGTGGGCAGCCAACAATATATGCTTTCTGAGGGGCAGGGGCACTGCAAGTTGTCGGTTGGTTTCTTCTCGACTTTTGGACAATCGGTATAGGACATCATCATCAATGATGAATTCCGTAGCTGCTGCTGCAATCTTAACTGCTTTAGTGAAATCTAGGGGCAGGATATCGTGGACAAGATATCTCTTAATGGCGGCAAAGAAGATATCATTTTCTTGTTGCTCTATTAAGCGATCCCATATGGTGTTGGTTAGGTATAGGGTCCTTCAATAGGAATGTCCTCCCTTTTCTCGTGTTCCTTAGAAGCAGCAGGCATCTCCGGTTGGTCTTCCTCGTCCATTGGCTTTGAAGCGAAGAAGTCAGCGTCCCAGGATCCAGATGACATTGACTTGGGACTATGTTGGTTTGGTTTTTCGGGGGCTTCTTCGCACTCATCCCCAATATGGTTACCTTCCGGACCTTCATTCTTTTGGGAAGGGGTGGAGTTTGAATCGATGTGTCCTGGTTCCGCTGCGACGTCTTGTACTCCTAGTGATTTTCCTTCGTGGGAGGAACTTTGTAGATCCAGATCTTTCCGTTCCTGTGTGTTGGGTAAGTTAGCGGCTAGTTGAGCACCTCTTCGGGGTTTCTGTAATGAACTCAGGGCTTCTTCCGCCTCGGCTTCATCCAAAGTCCGGAGATCGATGGATTGCATCTGTTTGGATAATTCATCAACACTATGTTTATTACCAGAGTCTAGTTGTAGTCTTTTTCGTGCCATCATAACCTGTCGTCCGGGTATAGGATGATAAGCAATTAAGCAGTTAATTGCTCCTATAAGTCCATCCGCTACCTCCGGTCCTACTGGCGGCGTAATGACCCGAACATTTAGGGGTGGGTTAGGTTTGGGTCCGGCAATGTCTCGGAAAAATGGGTTCCTTGACAGTCCATCGGCATTGCTATTGTGTTTTCCGGGCCTATGTTTAATATCAAAAGTATACTCACTAAGTTCGACTCTCCATCGAGCTAATCGTGAATTCTGAGGTGGGGCAGTCATGAGCCATCGTATGGCAGAATGGTCAGTAACTACTAGGAAGGGTGGTCCTCCATACAGGAAATGTCGGAAATGTTGTATTCCAAATTTGATGGCAAGACATTCCTTATCATGTGTGCTGTAATTTTTCTCATGTTTCTTCAGGGATCTGGCAGCGTAGGCTACAGGATGTTCTTTCCCATCTTCCTGATCTTGTGACAGTACGGCGCCCAGGCCAAGATCAGAAGCATCAGTGTGTAGGACAAATGGACGGTCAATGTCAGGATGAGCCAATACAGGTGCCTCTTGTAGGGCTTGTTTCAATGTTTCAAAAGCTTTCTGATGTGTAGCATTCCAAGTGAACTTGTTTTCCTTCTTTTTGAGTTGGTATAGAGGGCTAGCCAATGAGGCGAATCCTTTGATGAACTTAGCATAGTAGGCACACATCCCAAGGAAACTTTCCACATCCTTCACGCATTTGGGTTGGGCAAATTCTTGTATGGATTTGATTCGGTCGGCCAATGGTTCTACGCCTTTCGCAGAGATAGTATGCCCCAGATACTTTACCTGTGTCTGCAGAAATGAACACTTTTCAGTATTCAACTTCAAATCGGCTGCCATTAATCGATCAAAGATTTCTTGCATGATCTCCAGATGTTCACTGAAGTCTTTGGAGAAGATTAAGATGTCGTCGATATAAATGATGCATTTCTTCCATTGTAGGTCTCCCAATACTCGTTCCATACATCTTTGAAAGTTACCGGGTGCTGACTTTAATCCAAAGGGGAGTACGTTATACTCAAATTGTCCATGGAAGGTATTGAATGCCGCCTTGGCTCGAGATTCTTCATCTAATTCTATCTGATTGAATCCTTTGTTCAAATCCAATGTGCTAAAGTAATTAGCTCCTTTTAGCGCAGCCAGTATGTCATCAATTCGTGGTAGAGGGTAAATATCAGGCTGTGAAACTTGATTTATTCGTCTGAAGTCAACACACAATCTCCATTTTCCATTTGGTTTAGGGACGTATAGCATAGGTGAGGCCCAGGGACTTTGTGAAGGCCTAATGAATCCATGTTTCAGCATTTCCTTGAGCTCTTCTAGTAGGGTTTCTCGCAGATGTACTGGCAATCGGTAAGGAGGGGAATATAAGGGTGAATTCGTTCCGGTATTGATGGTAGCCTGAAAGACTGAACACTTCCCCACATCATAGGGGTGATGTGAAAATACTTTTTCATTTTTCATTAGGGACTCACAGAACTGATCAATTTCTTGCTCGGTCAATTGGGCTGAAGGGCGTGGCATCTCTTTGTAAACATCAGGCAAGTCATCATAGGTGAGAAGTTGGCCTCGCTTCATTTTGGAGGTAACTCTGGGAAATTCTTCTTCGGAATAATCCATAACATGATTTAGGTGTAGAACGCCCTGGCTTGGGGTACGGACATAATAAAACTGACATCCATCCTTGGCGTCTTCTTTCAGATGATTTCGATCCGGCACTTGTGGTGTGACACTTCCGATGCACTCATTAGCATATAGCTTGATAGGATCTTCGGAATAATTTTCCAGATATATGATGATATGTTTCGAATCTAATCTCACTCTCGCAGGGAGGCATGCTAGGGGACGATCCGGATGATGAGGGGAGTTAAACTTGTGTGGGTGAGGGTCAAAGTCTCCTTCCACATTTAGCATAACATCAGGGGGAATTTCCACCATTGCATTGATGATTGCTCTAGATCTAGCCGGCAAAGTAAAGTTCTCCATCAGGGTCACTCTATAAGCAGTTTCTAATGGGTGTTGGGGTGTAGATATGGGGATTGAGAAGGTTCCAGGCGGATGAGTTGAATGGATCTTGATTTCATTAGTATGGACAGAAATCTCAAAAGAGGCATGGAATTTGGCTAGGAAATCTGTTCCCAGTAAGATGTCTTGGGGAGCATTCTCACTAACGAAGAATGTGTGTGGCACCGAGGGATGAGTCGGACTTCCTGGAAAGGTGATCTTACCTTCAACCTTTCTGTCGATATTCATTCGATGTCCCGTAGCGGATAAACTCCATCTAGGCTTTTCTAACTTGATTGTGGGTAGATTGTGTTTCTTCACCATGCTGTCAGAAATAACAGTGATGTTGGCTCCAGTATCTAGAAGGGCTGTCATGATAACGCCGTGAAGTGATATATCCATTAATAACGGTGAGGCACTAGGGGATCGATATTCGGACAGATGTTCGGGCACATCTTGTATACTGTAGATGCGATCCCGGGATCTCCTTCCAATTGAGGGATCTCTAGATCGATTACCTTGATATGGTGGTGGGGTTACAGCTCGAGCTCCAGCTCTTTCAATCTCGGGACTGACAGCACGCAATGGAGGGCTCTCCCGTTCATATGATCCAGCTCTATATTGATGAAGTTGGTGAAATGGTTCATCTCTCTGATGTTCTTCTTCTGGTCCAGACAATAATGGTCTTCTAGGTCTGATAGGGTTGGGATATCCTAGTTCAGGAGAATGAGGTGGATAGGGTGGTAGTGGTTCCAAAGGAATATCTTCAAATCTCAGCTGTCCTCTTCCAGGAGCATGTGCATAGGAACGAGGCCTAGCTCCTCTAGCTCTACTATTCAGGATCGGATTCGTCGGATGTAAGGAGTCCACAAGTAAGGGCGATCGACTACGCGGTCCGGGCGGACTTGAGCTGTCAGGAGGTGAGGCTGGCGGAGAGGTGGGAATTCTTTGTGTTCCTGTTCCAAATCTGCTCAGTCGTTGTCCTAAACCGAAACACGATCCGCGCATTCGTTGGAGGAGGTCATTCCTGAATTCACCCATACATGGGGAAAACCAAATTGTGACAATTAATCCCAGCACAATAAGGATGAGAATGATTATGAATGCAGTCCAAACATTCATGTTGAGCGGGTGGATGATGAGTGGCGCAGTGCGATGATGTTTTTCCAGTAATTTCTTTACTGCTTTATTCTCGTACTCCGCTCGTTCCAAATCAGTGAATTGGATAGGTACTACTCCTAGGTCAGGAGCTTCAAAAGGTACTCTGTAGGTAATAAGAGGTGCTGAGTATTGTACCACTTCTATTGCGCTGGTTAGCACCAGATCACCAACTATAATGTGGTTGTAAGTTCCATGCTCTAGCCATATCACTCCGTTACTGGGGACGGAGATCGTTTCTCCTCGAGACACATGTTGCAGTTGAGGGGTTTGTGTAAGCATAATTTCTGGATGGCTGGTTCTAATCAACACACCGGCTGGTGTGGAGGCAAAATCCGTATCAGGAGTTAAAACCTTCACCATCATCTGTTGTCTACAATTTGCAGAATCGATAGGTGTGGCTGAAACGATGGCTTTGAGACAGGCTGATTGAGGCGTTGAAATCAATGATTCTGGTCCACAAACCCATAAGCCGGGCGATGATTGGCATTCTCCGAGCTTGACTTCGGAAAATTCAGAGCTGCGGTGGGTGACTTCATGCCTAACGAAACGCGGAACTGGTGCCTTCATTTGAGCATGATTTGAGGGATCGTTATATCCAACATTGCTGATCTCGTAGATGGGTGCCACGTCTTCTCGCGTGGGAGTGGGTATTTCCATAATAAACCCAAAAAGTAGTTTTCTAATATCCATTCGTACAGGATAAATCTTTCCAAATCTGTAGATCAGACTAGGCTCGTCCCTCAGAATTGTCTGATTAAGTTGGGCGTGATTATTCACTATATCACGGATGATCTTATAGTTGATGAGGCTAGGGGAGATTCGTCCATCCAGTCCTGCGGCCATGACACTATCAATACTGTGCTTGAGGGAATGCTCGAAATTGGACACAATCAATGAGTAATGCACCTGAGTACTCAGGGTCAAGGCTTCACATCGTGCAGCATTAATCAATCCGAGCAGCTCCTGTAGCGAGTAATGCATGAAAGCATAGACCTGTTCATTTGTTTCGACTATCTTTTCCAAGGCTTCGGTATGAGCAATCACTTGTTCATCCAATTTTTGAGTTGCTTCAATAATGGCGTTGACTTTATCTTTTATGGATCCTAGATTAACAGTATTGGATATGGACATGCCAAGTCCAACTATGCCAATAATGGTCCCAATGGCTCGCTTAGATCTCTGGAGAGGGAACTTGGACTTTACATGTTGGAACCCATGATCCGCATACAGGGATTCATTATAATCCTGATATTTGGGTTGTGAGGTGTTACACAGGATAGGGCTTTTGTCGCAGATGATCTTCATTACAGATGAATAATACCTAGTGTTAAGTATTCCACCATACATCTCATGGTATTCTTCAGTGATTTTGTTGATTAGTTCGTTTAGGTGGAGTTCATGCGGGCAGTCACGGAGCCAATTATTCACCCGTTGTCCATACGTAGTACAGGCTTGACAATGTTTCCTCATTTGTTTAGTAGCATTGGCAAAGGGTATTTGGCAAGCAGAGCAGGAAACGCCATTGTCTTTTTCAGGGTTGTGTCCACATTGATCACATCTGGATACCAAATGTTCAGGTACTTCATCAGAATGTTTCTCACAAAGGGCACAGAAAGAAAGCCAAGCTTTCATTCTCTTGGTGCTAGGGGGTTTGGGCATTTTCATATGGATTAGGATTGGGACATATTCTGTTTTGGTGTAGGTTGCCATCAATCCTTTAGGGGATAGGGCCAATCCCCACTTGGTGGATACCATGGTGTTCATCGCTTTCGCCTTTTGAGTAAAATAATCCTCATTTTCTTGTGCTTGAATGCAGGGGACCAATACGGCTATCATTAGGCCAACGACAATCCACATCATTAGAATGGGAAAAGGTAGCGAATTCGAACTGTTCACCTTATTAGGCGGTTTTGGCATAGGAGGTTCATTGGGTTTCCCCTTAGGGGGAGATAGATTCTTCTCTTCTCTGGGCGTCCGTATGGTAGTGGGGACAGAACTGGATCTGGAATTATTCTTGCGGGTTGGTGTAGGAGTTCTTCTTTTAGGTATTGTGGGGGGATCAGTCGTTCTTCGGACGGGATGAAGGGCTTCCATTCGGGCTCTGGCAAGCAAAAATTGCTGATATGATTCCCAACATCGTTCCCTTTCTCTTTTCATCTGCCAAACACGGCGTTCTTCCTTTTGGGCACGTTTTCTTTCCTTACTCCGGACATCTTTTAAAAGCCTACGGAGAAACTTGATATCTTGGGGGCAAAGGTCAGATTCAGGAATATGAATTTCTCCAATTGCTTTCTTTTTTTTCTTGATGACCTTCTTCCTTTTCTTCTTACTTTTCCTGGTCTTTCTAGTCTTTATGACAGTGGGCTCGACAGCATTTAAGTTCACTCGGACTTCTCGAGTTCGGAGCTTCTTTGTGGCATTATCCAATTCCTCATCTGAATCTTCTGACATACCTGAGCTGGATGTATCTGTTGGGCTGTCCATGAGATCATTCTGGATCAACTTTCCTTGGAATAGGTTTAGTGCCTTATCCTGGAGTGAGGGATCAATGTTTTCTTTGTTGTCATCTCTTAGGCCCAACGTCAAGGGGATAGGGGGATCCAATAGGTTTTCCACCCATGAGTCGAGTCTCCCAGCATGGGGAGATTCTTCAGGAGCTTCCCATAAGTCACTGTCAAGGCAACAGTAAAATTCCTCATCGGAAACTGATCTTTCCAGTTTCTTCAATATCCTTCTGCTAACTTCATAGATGGCATCCTGATCAATAGGCTTAAACTTACTTTTCCCTGGGTATTTGATGAGATCGGTGATTTGATATTCCAGCTGAGGAGGAGATGAGGCTCCACCTTGGACCATGAAGATACTAGGGTCTAGGAGACGCAGGAGTTCTTCTTCGGTGAGCATCTCTCCAAATCTGTCCAGAACTCTTCGAGCAAATTTCACCACTGGGCCCATCTCTACAGGGGTAGGTTCCGGCTGATATTCTTGTTTTGATTGAGAGATGACCAAGTTCTGAATCTGTGGTTTCCGGTCTTGTTCCGTCTGATTCCGATCGTCTTGTTTCTTCTGTTCCATCAATTCCTTTTCGGAAATCAAGGGAGCATGCAGTAAATCCATTGCCATGCTACCATGTGCAAGAACCTTTCGTGCACTTTGCATCACTGTAGACATATCGATACCGGAATTTGGCTTCGGACTTGTAGGAATTGGATTGGGATAAAGAGAAATGATCCCATTCTCCTGATGACTGAGAACAGGCCCAATTTGTGGAGTGGGGGACAGCCCAAGCTGTATTCTGAATTCTCGTACTGCTTCTCCCAACCCAATGGCCAAAACATCTGAGGGAGGGACTGACTGAAACCTGGGGGCCGGGTAGGTTTGAGCAAAATCATGACATCGAGGGCTTCTTCGCAATCCTCGTCCGCGTCCCAATGACCGTCCTCGTGTTTGGTTCCTTGACCGTTCTACATCATAAGGTCCGGGGAATCTTCTAGTTAGTAACTGAGTCCCTTGGATTGGCTCATTGATTGATTGCTCCGGAGAATTTTCCTTTTCTGTGTTTCCCTCAGTGGGGGAGGAGGCGGGAGATGAATCCTGTAAAAGCCTCTGTTTTACATGGGAAGGGTAGCCATACTCTATGGTCTGAGGTTCTTCCAATCGGTGAGTGCGAGGATAGGTGACAGACATTGGCTTCTGATACATGGGCAAGGAGTAAAGTTCACGATCCAGTCGTTCAGTTTCAGGATCCACTGAGTCTTTTTCTGCGTTCAAGGTATAAGTGGATTTCTCCTTTGGCTGTTCAATCTTCACATAGGGGGGAATAGAGAAGTATTGGCCTTCCAGATCCTTGATTTCCTGTTCTAGTTGTAGAATCTGAGTGGGCAGGCGGGAATTTTCAGGTGGAAAATAAGCAGTTTTCCTTTCTGGTTCAGCTCCAATGACTTGGACCATGGAAGGGGCGTTCCTCTGCGGACCCACGTCAGCAAATCTAGATCCATATGGTGCGTGAACAGCTTCAGCAGCATCTCGTCCATCATTTCTATTCCACTGAGGTCTGGGCTGTGGATATTGTTGTTGTTGTCCTGGAGGTCCACTTCGGGGTGGGTATCTGTCATTATAGTTCCGGTTCATTCCATTTCCATTTCTCGGATACCTGGACTGTTCATTGCTGGGTCGGAAGTTATTGGAATTTCCATTGCTGTTGTTGTTGTAGTTATTGCGCGGAGGACCTGGATAATCAGTTCTGGGTCGGTAAGCTCCACCTCCGGGTGATCTGCATTCACGCTTTGAATGTCCAGATCTTCCACAGTTGAAACATCTGAAATCATTGGGAAAGGGAATCTTGTCGTTTCCTCTTCTGGGAGGAGGGGCAGATTTTGACTGTTCAGGGGAGGAAATCTTGATTTCTTTTATTTCATTGGCAAGCACGGCTGTGCTCTGGACCAGGGAGCTGATGGTATTTAGAAGGGCAGGTCCTGTGAGATTCGCGCTTGAGACGGCCGCTTCCGGGTCCACTTCCAAGAATGCAGGCGTTCCTTCTCCGGGGTAGACACCTTCTGCTTCTCGAGCCTTTTTAAAGGCTTGGGAATAATCTGCAGTATCCATTGGAACATGCGGCTTGAACTCATTCCGCAATCCGATGAGAAAGGTTTTCAGCTTGATGTCCTCCAACATATCAGGATCTCCTCTATCTTCCCAAGCAATCCGGGCGTACTTCTGTAGTCGTAGAAAGAAATCCGCGACAGACTCATGTGGCATCTGTCTGATGCTGAACAGCTTAGCGGTGGCGTGCATATCTGTCATAGGAGGGATCATGACTTCTCTGAGGGCTCTGACAGAGGCTTCCCAGTCGTTCTGTTGCATGGCGCCTCTGGGCATGCACTTGAAAATCTCCGCAGCTCTGCCTCTGAGGGTTGATGAGATGTTCATGACTTTCTGATAGTCGTCTAGATTGAGTCGCTGGCTGAATCTCTCATAATTGACGAGGTGATCATCAAAGTTTTCATGGTCCTTTCCGGAATAGGTAGGCATATCTCGGTAGGAGGCGGCTATGGCCTGGTTCTGAATGCTATCACGAAGCTGACCTAGTAGATCTTCAATATTCCCATTTGGCATCATAGGCACTTGAGGAAATACCAACTGCGGCATCTGCGGGTTGAATTGAGGGAGTGCTCCTTGAGGACCAGGGGGTCCATGTTGTGGGCCCATGTTCGGGGGTCCATTTCCATCTTCATCAGCAGGATTGAATTGATCCATGTTTTCCTCTGGGACTGATCTGTAGGGTTTCAGTTGATTCCTTGATAGGGTTAACGTTGATCCTCTCTTGGTCTTAATGATGAAATCGTTGGGTCGTGATGTCCCCTCACTGGCAGGGTTCTTCAACAGGATTGTCTTCGCAGGATTTTCCTCACTGGGGGCTCCAAGATTTCTATTTACCGTGTAATGAACTGAGTTGGATTGAGTTAGAGAACTCGATTGATTTGATTTGACTTCAAAAGTGGGGTCGCTTAGGTTAGAAGTTCACTCACACGGAAGGTTAGCGCGTTTGCCTAGGTAGACAAACTTATGTACCAGATTCCCGAAAGGTGATTTGCCAAAATCGGGGATCTCTACAGCTAACCTGTTAGGGGTACTATTGTGAGTTCGTTTAGGCGAAGAGGGTTAGGCTCTATCCAATCACACCTGGAGAATGGATAGGAATGTTCTGACGCAACTGGTCAAAACTCTAAGATCTGACTGTTAGTCTTTGACTCTTGATTCAGATCCAACTTACTAGGATCTGAGCAATTTACCCTTTGTATTCCCGGGAGATCTCACCTGGATCTCTTTTCAGCAGCTGAAATGCAGACTACGATTTGCACGTAACAAGCTTAATTTATTAGCCAAGAACGCTATATTTATAACAAAGGAGGACAGAAAAGGTTTCACGGCAAATTATTAACAACAATTTGAATTACAATATTAAAAAAGGCACAGATTACTAGATTTACCAGAGTTGCCAGCCCTTGGTTGGAAAGGGTTATCTTTAGGGACCAGAGATTACCAAAATATAGCTTAACTAAATTAGAGATTGACCGGTTACTAACTAACTTGAGACTAATTATTAGTCCTCTTCTTCAGGTACTATGACTGGGCACGTTAGGTGTGTTGCGTGACGTGTGTTTAAACTCAAGTCTACTCT
Organism: Trissonchulus latispiculum; assembly: GCA_030248195.1. Taxonomy (NCBI): domain Eukaryota; kingdom Metazoa; phylum Nematoda; class Enoplea; order Enoplida; family Ironidae; genus Trissonchulus; species Trissonchulus latispiculum. The sequence goes on along the minus strand of JASAND010030527.1, from coordinate 33,605 downwards.
CTATTCGTCTTTTACAGAGACACTACAGCACAGTTCAAAGATAACAGATTATTAACTAAATTTAACAGAGTGTCGGGTATTACAATTCCGGTCTATGAAGTTGGGTGATCTCGTCAGGTTACGCCTGCAACCTCACGAGTGGTTTCGGACAGTTGGACTGAAGAACAATACAGGGGTCGGTCTAGGCGGGGTGGTACCGGGAGATGGCTGCAAGTATAATTATAAATTAAATTAAACAATAAATTTAAGCGATGTCTTCGTTCTGATCTGATTCTTTCTGAACACTTCTTCCGATAGGTTCTATCAGTGGCCTAGGCCAGAGACAAGAAGCACGGGATCTTTCCCGCAACAGTTAGGATAGAATAGATGATAGGATACATTTTGAGAAAGTTCGTTCAACTCTTAATAACAAATATATGAGTGAATTTCCTGGCGAAGTACTGAATTTCGGCTGGTTTTCCCAAAGATTCGGTTCACAATACTGCTGTCTCTGCCTAAGACTACTGTCTATAGATATCCAGTTCCCAATGTACCTTCAACAATCTGAACTGTCTGTGAATCAACAATTGAATCAATCAATCTATTCGGCTATCAACTATCTCTACTGGACTGAACTCCGTTCACAGAAATCAGGCTAATCGGTCTGCGCATAATTAGGTTTAAGGCGTAAAATTTGCGACAGGAAAGCACCTGTTTCCTGTATAACAAGTTTACAAAGGTAGAAACGTGTATTTTACAAAATCATTCCTTTTTGACTCATTAGAAGATGGTTTCGTCGTAATCTTCAGTTCTTACGTAATTACACAGTATTAACATTCTAACTAATTATTATTTATGTGATTTTAGGTTTACTTGATGCTTACGTAACGATATTCACCGTGTATGCCATTAAATCCAATAGTTGCTTGCTTGCATTGATTAATGAGTATACTTTGATGCTTACAGTCAAGTTTGGCTAGTATTTTCGACGTAAAACGTTTACCCTTTGCAGTAACTAGTTGACATAAAAGTCTAAACTATGCAGATAATATACTTTGCAAAAATACAAACTACAACCGAATTAGTTGCCCCGTTAGCGAGAACCAGTAAGGGCAAGAATAATAATTTTGACATAATTCTAGCAATTTGATTAAAACAAACTTTTGCCTTTTATGCTAAAGGCTGACAAAACGTATGAGTTATTTCGCAGTGCACTGCAAGAATACTAGCTGGAGGTAAATTTACTGGCACAGATCTAGCTAATTGACACATATAATTAATATGAAACAATGGACAAACTTAACTAATTTATATTACAAATCTTGGAGCAAAATTCAGCTCTAGACAGGTGAAACAGACCAGCACGAAGTCCTTTATCTGCGATTCGTCCACTCCCTTCTTGCGGGCATACCTACGTGGACGAATCGAGGACTACCTGGTAATGTCAGCTTATCCTGGGGGTCCCCGTGACCCTGGACCATTTTAGCTACCTAATTTGCATATTTCCCTAATACTGAGGTAGGTACTCATTCATACTGTTTATCACACTCAGATCCCTCAGAGCAACAAGTATTCAATAAACAAACAGACATTTATACACATTCACACCCTTTTCCTGCCTAATACAGGAGTTCTAAGATAAGTTCACTGGAATTAGTCTCACGCACCCGGTGAGAAACGGTGAACTGTCATATATTAAGATAATCCGATTTGACTGACATTTTGGACTGTTTAACATGCTATCTTTAATTAATATAGAGTTTAATGTGATTTGCAAATTGACAATTGTTGGTAAAGTTTACTATGATTTGTTAAACCTTAGGCTTCCCGGATTATCCCAATATTGCTAACTACATTATTGATACTCGTTCATTCAACTGACATTCATACTGATTCGACAATTCTCACAACCCCTATCGTACAAGGGGAGTTTCCGTGAGTTGCCACCACAATTATACAAAAACACTCATTCTACATGCATGTAAATCAGGACATTCTACAGCCATTCAGCCAAACATCCTTGAAACTCGGTTAATTTCGGAACCTCACGCTCCATGAGGAGTTTACCCGAATAACCACCTTAGGTACTTTTTGGGGACACATTCACATCTATATTTTATAACACATTCACGCTTCTTTCTTGCAAAACATTCACCTTTCAGACTTACGAAACATTCTTACGAAACGAAGCAATTATTACTAGCAACAAAGAACAATAATTTAAACTAAATACACAATTAGTTAATGCTACAAAGATTGAGGAAGCCGGCCATTCCTCTTCAACGACTGCTTAATAATTAATTAAATTAAAAGTAAAACGACTCATGTTTTGAGAATTGGCTTTTAAAATACCCTATAATTTTTTAATACCTAACGATTTTAACGCCGACCTAACGCTGAAATAAAACATAATACAGACTATGGAACTTTTAAGACATTACAGGGCTTTTTGTGAAAACATGGCCGGCAACTCCTAGTTGCCGGCTGTGGAGAATTAATCCTTCTAACTAGCTTATTAATTTCAGAGCCGTAATTAAGGGGCTCTCTAGCTCAGAATCAGGGGTTAGGGGTCCCACTCATAATCCCATGAAAACTACAAAAAATACCCCCAAAAGTGACAAATAAAAGAGAATATTTTAGGCCATAAAGGCCTACTAATTTTAGGCCAAAAGGCCGTGGCTTGGTTGGCGAAAAGAACGCAAAAACGAAAAAAGGAAAAGAAGAGAAAGGTGGACACATCCCAAGACCTCCATGGCACAGGAGGAGTTTACATGAGCTGTCCTGTAGTTTTTGAATTAATTAAATAATAAAATAAAACATGAAATAAAACTGGCCCGGAGGCCCAACATGCTATGGAACTAAAAGTTGACCCGAAGGTCCAGCATGCTATGGAAATAAAAATGTGGCCTTGGGCCCAAAATGCTGCAAAAATCGGGGCTCCTTTGGCCCAAAAACTCCGTAAAAGCTGGCCATGAAGGCCCCAAAATACCATAAAAAATAAGGCCCAAAGGCCGAAAAAACGCAATATAAAAGTTTGGCCAAAGGCCACTATAAAAAATCCCTAAATTTTGTCCTAGGCAGTAATTCTTGAGCCGGGCATAAGAAACCCATAGGCTCCTCAAATTGGAGTGTTCGTGTTTGAATCTCAGCCCTTTTCTGGCCAGTGTGGGCCAGAAAAGACCTATTATGCGTCCTAAGGGGAAGTGCGTATTACTATATTCCTCTACCACACCTGTGGTCCGAGAAGTAATACGCACGGGGATGGGGACTAAAATTCAGGCCGCTCTCGGCCGCTGCTAAACGAACACTGAAAGGGTTGAAAATTTTGGGGACCGAGCTGACAGTTTTGCTGTCAGCTCGGTGACAGGTCATTAGCGAACTGGGGGCGGAATTTCTCTTTTATTTTAGCCTAAAGCTTCTAGAAAGTTCTAGAACTTTCTAGAAGCTTGCTATCTTTTGCACAGGGCCTGCAGCGGCTGGTTGAGCCAGCTGGGCCATTAAGGACCAAAATTAATGAGATTTGGAAATTATTGCCCCCCAACTGACCCTTTTTTGATGGATTTTGGGTGCTGAAATTCTGCAAAACTTTGGGAAATTTTGGTTAACATGTAAACGTAACCAAAGGGGAAATATTACAAATTTTGGCTTCTTTTTCTAACTTTTACGCAATCTACGTGAATTTTGAAGACTTAAAATGAGCATCTCAATATATTACGCACTTGACTAGACCTGTTTAGTTAATTTTTGCAATAATTTTAATTGGGGGAGTTTAATTAAGCCCCCTCCGAACTTTACCTATGTGTTAAAATTTGTGTATTATTTTCTTCTATTGAGGCGAACTTTTGTTGTCCTCCTTTTGCTGGACTAGGCCCAACAAAAGTTCACCTGAGGACAAGCCTCTCGTACGTAGGAAAGAAGAAAGGGACAGCAGTACACCTGACTGCTATGTAGTCTGGGAGGTAGACAACCTCCCAGACAAAGAAAGGAGGAAAGAAGGAGAGAAGGAAAGTTAGTACAAAGGTTTTTTAGAAGTCCACTTTTAGGACTTTCCTTTTAAGCAAAGTAAGATTACGAAATTAAGGCTAATCTTACTAAAACATTTTCACTTATAACTCACTCAATTTTGGGAGTTAGAACGTGGGGATTGCATTTTTGGAAATGGGAGAAATTTCTCTTTCAAATGAGCCTAAGTTGTGTCACGGACCAAAAATTCATTTCTTACGTAATGATTAGCTAATTAACATATAATAAGCCTAACTAACATCAATTAACATTATTAATAACTATTTAAAGTCTCAGAACACTGTAAAACATAAATTGTTACAAATTTACACACTTACGTACTTATTATACTTAATTTCTTACGTACGGCACAATTATGAGGTAATTTAGCTAAACCATCTTCTAATTATGTTATTACACAGTGAAGAATGCTTTTAAAAGCTGCTGATAAAGATTAGTACATTCTTTTTCGACTCGAAATGTTGAATTCTTTCCGTGATAGCTTGACATTTTGCTTGTTAAGCCCACATTAGAATTATTGGACTTTTATGATTCTTGTTTACTTATTATTCTCTGGCAATGGAAGGGAAGAGTGACCGCACCCGGGTCACTGAGGGAAAAGACACCTGTCCTTTCAGAAAGGGGCATTTTAGAATTGACCTTATTATTATTATTATAATCATTACCTCAAGTATAGTAGGTCATTACTTTGGGCTAATTAATCCTAACTAAGCTTGTAAGTGCCCTTCTCTTGTGCTAGTAATAGGATCATTTTAAACTTTTCTTGCAGTTAGGCCAGTTAAATGCTCAATTGGGGCTGGCAACTCTGATTTTAACAATCATACAATTACAATTAATTATGGCTTGGACACAATACCGAAACTGAACTTAGCATAAGAGAGATCTTTAGGTTCCATTTTCGATAGAGACTTCCTTTGGGACGATGACCAATTAAAAACTAACTTTTTAACCACTTTTGAGCACAGAATCTAAGTCATTCCATTACATATGTCATGGCAGTCAGGTGCACATACAGTGATTCACACAGCAGGTAGACATTATCTATTCCTTCCTATTATCATTCCTTAAATAGACCAAAACTAAATATTCCACATCAATGATAAAATCAATCTTCCTCTAAAACACTTGTAGAGAACTCAATGTGAAATTCTTCAAAAGGGCTTCTCGTGATTTGTACCTCGCCACTAATCGCCCGTTGGTAAACATACATGCTACCTTGTTTCTTGATTTAACCTTAGAAATCCTCGACTGGCACTTTGTGAAACGTTCAAGATACGAGATACGGATAGAGACAGGAATAGATCGGGGTAAAGAGAATGAGCTTGCAACAAAACGTAATTGGACAATGAAGTGAAACTGAGAATGGGCTGGCAGCTCGTCACACTAATCCAATCGAGGCTCTCTAGTTTGAGCAGAGCGATAGGTCTCAGAGTGGTATACGGGCCGCGGGTATCCTCGGGTACCCGCGGGGCGGGGCGGGGTGGGGCGGGCAGAATTTTGCTATCCGCACGGCCCATGTGGGCCGATGCGGGCCGAGTTTTTGCTATTTCGGTAGATATTTTGAGTTTTCCAGATTATTATGGTTAGGAATTAAGTCGAAACATCCGTCAATTATCAAATACCTATTGCTGTGCCCCTGTTTTTGTTTATGAAATCACTCTTCGTTATAGATAAATTAACAAAAATTTATTAGCAACCTGGCCTTCTGCTCTCAACTCCGCCAAGGATTACTGCAAACTATAATTGAGAACTACAAAGAATCTATCCTTGGGCTTTGCGTAGGACAAAGCTCAGAAAAGCAAGTCCATTGGTTTATATGCAGCGCCGCTTTTAGGATAGTTAAAATTGGCTGTGCCTTGGATATTGGCCCCTTTGGGTTTGGGCCATTAGGAAGGGAAATTTTAAATGGGAAATTTTAATTTAAGCCTATAAAGTTTGGTTTTTGAAGTTTGAGAATGGGATTTTTGGGTTTTCTAGCATTGAAAATGAATGGAGGTCAGCAAATTCGTTGAAATATTTTAAAACTACATGCTTAACTTTGATTGAGGTTGATCCTGGTTGGCTTTGCCTGATTTTGAGATTCTGTGGCGCTGAAATCGGAACCTTTAGCTGAATTCTGTAGTTCAGGTTTTTTGACTTTCAATTTAAATTTCAACTAACAAAAATTATGGGAACAAAGACTCACAAAATGTCAGAACACCTATTTGAGCGCTACTGCTACTGATGACTTTAAGTCATTTTTGGGTACTATTGTTGTAGTTAGGGTGCAGTCGTCAGATGGGTGGGTATGAATGGAATGACAATAGGCAACTGCAGCGGAAAAATGAGGATTTTCAGTTTATTATAATAAAGCAAACTTTTGATTGGGTAAATATTTTTTCTTAAACCACGGTCCACATATGCGTCGAAGTAGTTAGCAGGTGCTAAATAGTTGCTGTGGTCAAGGCTTACCCGTGATTGTGCTACTCCTTAAAATCATTAAACAAAGCTCTAAAGTAGAAATCCCCTAAAGCATTACCCTGGAGTTTTTGTTCACATCAGTTGTAACTGTCAAATAAAATATAATCCGGCTAACCTTACAAATACACCAATTTTGGTGCTCAGTAATGATGTTGATCGGATCGGCAAAATCGATCCGATCCACGATCCGGAGGCCGGATCGGATCGGATCGGATCGGTAGTACTGGCGGATCGGCTTGGATCGGATCGCTTGAGCCAGTCGGATCGGCGATCCAGTTAGTTTCCAAGCATTACATAATTGCAACCTGACTCACAATTATAACCATTATCTTCAATTGCTGCAATTATTTGGTGCGAAAACTTTTCTTTTCCTATATCCCTTCTGCAACGTTTACTGCTGTAACCTTTTAGTCTTTCAGGGATAATATAAGCTGCGTAGCTTCGCCCTTAAAAATAGTAAGTTGTTTAATTCTTGCGTACAGAATATGCGATGCATCTGGCATCTACGTCAGAAAGCAGGATCTACATAGGTCCAATTTCATAAAAATTTTGCAAGTTTGCAGTTGCAACTAACGTACTTGCATTTAAATTACGAGCTGAAGTCGTCAGGGTTTTTTCATAAAACCTTTCCTTTTGGCTTATGGAAATTAGCTGAGCAAGTTTGAGAAATTGAATTGAGAATTGAGACCTGTAAACGTAAAAGCTCATGTTCCAGTTTACAAGTAGCTGGGTTTTAAAAATTAACAAAAAATGTTTAAAATATATACATATAAACCCCAAAGATGAAACAAATTGTTTGAAATTCAGGTAGTATATAGATTCGAGCTGCCGTTCAAGCTTCAGTTTCAGTGCCTTACTCGCCAACAAAATAAAATTCTAGTTTGAGTTGCAGATCCAATATTATCCAAGAAGTTACAGTTTCAGTTTCGGAGAACATAATTCTCAGCCTTATAGCTTTTAACTGATAAGGTGATTTCGTATTTTCTTTACGTTAAAAAATCCATAGCGTTCATTGCCTGGCTTACTATCTTTTGAAATCTTACTTCAACAATTTTTCAGAATTTTTCTTATGCATTTGTTTGTCTTAATAATAAAATGAAGCTAGCTCAGTCAAGTTAGTTGTAAGATGTGTTAGCTTGACACTGCAAATCCGACTTTAAAATAAGTTCCATCTAGCTTTTCTAAAAAGCGAAGCAGGATCGCCGGATCGGATGGGATCGGATCGGATCGACAAATAATTTTACTGAATCGGATCGGTTAAATTTTTTACTGCCGATCCGATCCGATCCACATCACTAGTGCTCAGGCACTACCTAGGAATCAATTGGTAAGTGCGGGTGTTTGCGGGCCAGATAACGGCTGTGCGGATACCTGCGCTGCGGGCCAGTTTATGCACGTGCGGGCCGCGGACCAGAGGTACGCTGGCCGGTGCGGGCCGGACGCTGGCCGAAAAAGTCGGCCCGCATACAGCTCTTCGCGACGAAAAGTCCAATGGCTATCACAAGCCTCAAAGAGACCGCACAGCAGCACACGAGTAAAGCAATTAGCAAACTGAGTAGAGTGTGTGGCAGCACCCTGAGACTGAAGTTCAGGTCAGCTTCGACCTGAACTCCACCCCTGCTAAAAGGTGTTCTAACTTTTGTACTGTCCACTCTTGATTCTCTGCCGTATCCCTGCTTTCGTCGGCTCTCTTTGTTTTCTCAGGAGAGCCGACCCCGCTTGACGTCTACAGTGGTTACGTAACTCTTAGGATCAGGTTTGATTCCTTTGCGAATTTTTTAGGGCTCCTCTATGACGAATTTTGTCTAGTTAAGCCCGGTTCACACTGCAATAGGTTTAAGGTTTAAGGTTTTAGGTTTTAGGTTTAAGGTTTAGGGTTTGAGGATTAAGGTTTAAGGTTTAAGCAAGGTTTAAGGAATGTCTGAATATCACGTGATTTCTTATATCAAACAGTGTGCATTCAAATCTTCATGGATTTTAAAATTTTTTAGTACTGTGCATACGTAAGGAATTCTACAATATATATAACGAAAATTATTAACTAAACCTTCTATATATAATAAGTAGGAAGCTTAAACCTAAACACAAAGTTAAAATATTTTTAATTCGGCTTTCTTAAACCTTAAACCTTAAACCTAAAACCTTAAACCTTAAACCTTAAACCTTCCAATGTGAACGCTTCAGCACAAATAAACATGTTTAACCTTAAACCTTAAACCTTAAACCATAAACCTTAAACCTTAAACCTTAAACCTTGTGCAGTGTGAACCGGGCTTTAATCCTCCCAAGAACGTACTCAGGTTGGAACTCTGATAACGTCATCAGGACTTTCAGGCCTTCAAAACTCCATCATCGCCTTTATCTACATACTAATCTCAAACGTGAGGTACCACCAAGAGTACATAATAGATAAGAGTGTGACAGCTGGCAGGCTCTATGTTATCAGCTCTCGAGCCATGCTCTGCACGCTGACGGCCCACCCCCCCCCGCAATTGCGGAACCTAGTGGACTCCCCCTGCAAATCAGTACCCAGTACGCAATTGCGTATGCTCGCTCATGTCTATAAGAAGGTACACCCCCCGCAATTTTGACCTATCATTCGACCCCCCCTCCCGCAAAACAGACCCATCACTTTTTCAACAGACGAATGATAGGTCACATTTGCGGGGGGGGGGCTTACGATAGAAAAAGTGAGCATACGCAATTGCATACTGGGTACTGATTTGCGGGGGGGGGCACTAGGTATGCAATTGCGAGGGGGCTGTTAGCGTGCGGAGCATGGCTCGAGAGCTGATAACATAGAACCTGCCAGCTGTCACGCTCTTATCTAGTCTTGGTACCACCAAAAACCGTTTGCTGAGCTCTGGGTCATATTGCTTTCTCGTGATTGTTAATGTTAATGTTAATGTACCCATTGACTGTAAATATTTAGAATTTTGTTTATTCTTGCACAAGTTTAGACGTTACGCCAAGGGTGTGAGCAATACTCTTAGCTGCATGTCTATCTGATACTTAGCTAAAAGTGTATATATTTTGCATTACGCGTCCCCTTATCGCTTTGATTAAACAAACATAACTGCTACGTTGGATAACCTTGTTTGCTGTTTGCTCATACGAATTGTTGCATCTGTAAAGTATAAAACCTTTCAGGCTGGTCTACTATAGGTTTGGAAACCGATATTTTTGCGGATTTTCAAACCTTAATCTGGGAATGATTACAAGCCTAGGTTATCGTTAGCACATGATTTTAAAGTTATATGGGTAGAAAACACTCCAGAAAATTCGGTCAAATATGCAATACTTAAAATTATTAAGCTTACTCTTACAATATACCGCAAATCATGCTCTTTGAAAAGCCAAGATTTCGTTTAATGTATCGAATGGCATTCGGTTTTGCACGTTGTTATTGCACTTGCCTGTCAAGCAAGTCATTTCAAATCTTTGCAGGAGTGCATGCTTGCCCTTCTGGTATTAATACTAATATTATCTGAGATTTATAATTGCTGTTTTTCCAGCCTCAACATGCTCTTATCAATTCGTTTGTTATTAATGGCAAACGCCGTAACATTCATAGCTTCATTTGATATCGGCTTCATTCCACAAGGTGAGTAGGTATATACCATTGAAGTTTTCCTACTTCATAAATACAACATAAGTGAGAACTAGAAGTACTGTTTGATTTTACTGTTTCAATTTCCTTTGAACTGAAATTCCAGCTTTGCAGTGTTGATTTATTGTTTTATCTGGTACCCATAAAATGTTTTTGGTGACCTTTGAGAAGGGACTGAGCTAACTTCACCTAGATAATTCGAAATGCCAGAAAATTTAACACGCGCCACTAAAATGTGGCAGTCCATAAATCAAGGATGGAAATACAGTGCAAACACTGCTGAAAGTTTAGTTTGAACTGCTGCAAGGCTATTTCAGATTTGCCCGAAAATCAGGAAAAAGCTGTTGCGGAACTTCTGAAAAGAGTCATTCCAAAGCAAGCCGACCAATTTCTTCTCACAGTTTCTGAAGCTGAAGAAAACTCCTACGACTTTGTAAAAGTAGGGTAATGTAATACTATTTGTATGTTTTAGGTTTAAGACGGCATTGAAGAGGTCCTAACTTAGTTAGTAAATAGTTCATATTATTATTCAATTAAAAGTTTAGGGTAAAGTTTACTTTGTAAGGAATCAAGTGAATGCTTTACTGAATAATGTATTACTCGTACTAATGTACTAATCGTCTCACACTCTTGCTATCAATACTACATACACTAGTTTAGTCTACAATGCTGTTAAACGATTTCACTTTTTCAAATACCCCTTGTCATTTTCATGCTTATGATACAACCACAACGATTAATTGTTCCATCTCAACTATAACGGAATTGCTTAGGTTGGTCCTGGACCTAACAATATCATTTCTGTGAATGGCAGCTCTGGTACAGCTTTAGCTTGGGGAATTCAGTCATATCTTCGCAATTGCTGCAATGCCCATTTTGCCTGGAATGGATTTCAACTGGACTCTGTGCCCGACAAAATTCCTGTACCAACAGCAAGTGCATACTTGCAGTCAGTTGGAAGGTATAATTGGCATGGCCTGCTTTATCACTTTGGTTGTCATCCTAGTCTTGGATTAAAATATTAAGGCAGTGTATTTATGTGTATTTATGCCTATACATGTATTATAGACTTCGGTACTTTGGAAATGTGTGCACATTTTCATATTCCATGGTGGCTTGGAACTGGACGCGATGGGAGCGGCACATCGATTGGATGGCCCTTAATGGAATTAATTTTCCTTTGCTAATGATTGGTCAAGAATTAATTTGGTTAAAAGTATGTTTCATCGTACAGTGGCTTTTTCATCACTTTCAAGATTTCAATATTTTGTTAAAAGATCTTACTTTAAATGCTTGCTTACTTAAAAGACTTCCCTTGATGCCTGGAACATTTTGCAGGCTTGGTTGAAGATTGGTCTGCCAAAGGAAGACATATTGGACTATTTTGCTGGCCCAGCCTTTTTAGCATGGTAAGCATGCCGAGTTCAAACATTTGGCACAATAAGCACAAAACAGCTAGCATAAGGTTATACTATATGCCAACCGGACTAGTTTGTACCGTGTAACTTTTGATACACCTTAACTCCAGTGCGTTGAACTCTTAAAAGTAATGTTGGCGTTTAGTTCTATAAAGCAATATTGAACTTTGAGATGACACTGAAGCAACTTAAATATCGGGAAATCGTCCACAGCTTGGATAGGCTAGGTTGTCTTCGGAATTGGGAGTTCAATCCAAGAAGCGAGGGGTGCTATGACTCCGTCCCGACTGCAGTCAGTCAACAACTTAATCCGTTATTTGCTGTAATGTATGGTGTGTTTACTATCCAATCAGATTATGCTGGAGAAATTGGCCCATGTCGAAATAAAAGTCTCCGTTTGATGCGTTCTGATCTACTAATTGTTTTTCTTTGACCTTCTATTTTCATGGGGTTCTTGGTTTCTGGGGTTCTTAATTTGTTTGTAGTGATTTGATCTATATGTGTAGTTTCATTTTCTGATGAAGGTTCATGGGAAATTTGTGGGGAGTTTATTATACAAGTTAAGTTTGTGAGGATATGTATAAATTAAGCGGATTAAGATTAAGACGGAACGTGGTTTCAGCGGGCCCACATTCCAAAAAAGCAAAAGTTGCGTCAATTGATACAAACGGGGGCTTGTTTGAAAGCTCTGAAGGCGCTTCACGCTGAGTAAAAGCAAGAGTACATAATGATAAGAATATGACAAAAGTCAAACTCTATGCAGTAAAGGGCAAAACTATGCTATGCGCGCTATCGGCTAACCCCTCTCCACGAATTGACCCGTTTCACACCGCCCCTACATAGTCCCAAACGGGGGTTGCTCACTCGCTTAGCATGTCTTCTACATATAAGTGTTAAACATACACGCTTAATCCCCCTCCCCAAATTGGGCCCCTGTTAATTTCAGCGTGTAATTATGCAAAGCAGTGAGCAACCCCGTTTGGACCGCGTACTCATACAGGGGCGGTGTGAGAGGGGGTCAATTCCTGTAGGAGGGGTCAGCCGATACCGCGCATACCATAGTTTTGCCCTTCACTGCATGGAGTGTGAAGCTTGTCATACTCTCTTATCACTATGTGCTCTTGGTAAAAGTTATGATTGGATCATCGATCAAAATGCTGTCCGCTAAAGTTACCCCGTTTTAAACCAAACAAGTAAGGCCCAAAATGGGCAGTATTCCTTTATAGACCTTTTCTTTATTCAACTGCAAAATTGGTTATGCTGGAAACTCCTTAAAGCGTTGGAAGAAGCTCCAGGTTTCAGCTTAAAACTTTAGCTTATAATCGAATAACGAACCAAAAAATTTTAATTTCGCTAAATCGAAAAATTTTGCGATATTTGAACTCAGCGTGGTCGGAAGCGTACCAACGTTCAGCTCGTTTGGTCAAGTTTTGCGGAATCTGGGTCAGGTGGGGGCTATCCTGAAAAGATCTTGAAAATTTTTGAAAACCTGATCTCCTTTTTCTGTTGGAGGTTCCTGGGGTTTTAGCGCTGAACACGTCTGGACACGGGCTGAGAAAAGGATAAGTTCGGAGTTAGGATGTTGAGTCAAGCGGGGTTTATATATTTTAGCTTTCTCGTTAAATTACCTTTAATATATACGACGAGTATATTCCTCTTCCCGAAATGACATTATATAATTAAATGTTAACTGCATTTAAGGTTTTCGGAAACTATTTACCTGAAAGAAATAAGAAACCTGTCAAAGAAATTAATTTATTTCAAGTATATCTCTAGTCTGAGCACGTTTTGCTGAAATGTCTTGCTATTTTCAAGATTCTGTTCAGAAGGCGCTGTCTCTCTTTAGATACCCAATATATATTATCGCATCGTAATTGTATCGAAACAGTTTGCTCGACAACAGTGAAGATGAAAGTAAACTTTTTATGTATGCCGTGCATATAGTAACAGATTATCTAATGAAGCAAGTTCAAAGCAAGCCAAAAATATTATTTCAGAAATTACAAAAACATTAAACCAATTGTTTATTATCATTTTATCCCAATTATTTTGCAGCATTGCATTTTGATTGTATAAGCCTTAACCTGACCTGTACCTACGTATGTAACAGAGATGAAACCGGGTCACTATTTACCGACCCGGTGACCCGGTGACCCGGTCGACCCCTGACCCGGTGACCCGGTCGACCCCTGACCCGGTGACCCGGTGACCCGATATTTTTGAAAATTCAGGTTTAAGCTTGCAAAAAATTAAAAATTCTTTATTCGGGTGCGATGAGTGTTTTTTACCATTTTTGATATTTTTGACGACTAAAATATCAAGTTGGGCAAAAGTTTTGCTTTCCCGAAAGTAGGAAAGTGAATACTTAAGTAAGCCGGAAAAATCAAAACGATTTGCACGATTTTGCGCTCAATAATGTGAAGTAAAGTAAAAAAGCTTTTTGAACAAATTGGAACAAAACACTTTGCTAGAGTCATAACATGACATCTAATTCTAATCATAAGGCTTAACATTAGCACTTTTCAGTTTTATCATTATATATTTTAGTAAAATATTTCATTTAGTTGTATGATTGAAGTTTCACTCAGCGGAAATTCTTTGGAAATATTTTTTCGTATGGCTAGGATTCAGAGAATATGAAATACAATCAATCACAATTGGTTCCTGAAGATATGTAGTAAGCCATTACACTTGCGAACAAGTTACCCCTAAAGGGGGTATAATTCCGCCCAGGGGAGATCTTCATTGAATGCACGCGTCCTTTTTTGCATCCAGCAGGCGTGGTTTAGAGAATACTTATATGATTTAAAAACTAATCAGGTATATACTTGGCATCAGTAGTTTAACTGCTGCATGAACGAACAAAACCTTGTTTTAATCTTCCGGCTTCCAATTATCTTAAAGTAGTTCGGTTCGGTACGGGTTTGGCTTATAACGGTGATATGACTAGATTACATTCAGTTGTGAGAATTTGTTTAGCGAGTTTAGTATTAGTGGGAATTTTTCGCGAACGCGAGAACAGAAAATATTTTGCCATTAGAAGAAAGTTCTTCGGCTAAAAGGTATAGTTTAACAGATCAGCAAAATGGTCGGCGCCGTCCTCATCAAACAATATAACCTGCTTCGATGGTACCTAATAATCCATATCTTTTCCAAAACTTGTTTGAATCGAATTTAGTTAGGTCACTAAATTTTAAACAGATTTTGTGCAACCGGCAGAACTTGTACCTCATTTACGAACTTCTACAAATCATGAAAAGCAACACATCAGAGCAGTCACTAGACTCGATAACGACCATTGTTTTAGTTTAAAAAATATTATTTTTACTATTAAATTAGTGTTAACATTAACATGGCTTTCCTTTTTCTAAAGCCAAATCTTATACATTTTTAAAATTGCAGGCAATGAACTTTTTCAAAGTAGTTGCTGTAAGACCATCTAACTTAAGCTGCAACCGCTGCTCATAAGCAGCGTTCAATACAAACTGACCTTAGAGATGCTAATCTCATTTGCATATTTCAATATCAACCCTTTTCCGAGCCGAATTTCAATTTTGCCACGGGGGGCATCAACAGAAATTTCACAAACCAACAGTTTTTAGAGCCAAGTTTGAAAAATAAATAGAAAATTTTATTTGAAAAGAATAAACTGCCACCAAGAAGGCTTCAGAATGTGTGTAAATTAGATTTGCTTTTTAAAATTGTTATTTCAAGCAAGTTTTTGTTAGCACACCTCCTACTGGGGGAAAAACCACCTACTAGGATTATGTGTTAAACATAGCTCACAAATAATTTCCTTCCTGAATTTATGTACGTATTTAGGTCAACCCATTACAAAGATTCCGCCTCCGGCGGAATAAAAATGCACAGTAAAACTCAGAATCTGTAAACCTTGTTTTGCTGAAACTTTCCTTCTTACCGAGATTTGAAACCCACAGTCTGACCCTCTCCCTCCAAAAATAGCAGCAGCGATAAATCACTTACAGTAGATGGAGCATGGAGAATTTTGGATTTTAAAATGAAGATTTCAGACTCTCAGGGCCCATGTAATAGTTTTCATTTTCTAGTTAAGATTCAACGCAATCATTGTAGTATCATACCTACTTCTAAGCTTGACAGGACATTACAAATATTATGAGGACACTACTACAGCGACAACTATTTAAAAAATACAGGATTAAGTTAATAATACTTCTATTGCTAGTTTTTGAGTAATTGTTGAAGTTTTCAGTTGGCAAAAATTGGTAAAACTTTGAAAAATGTCCTATAACAGCAAAAAATCCTTCCAATCAAAAATACCGGGTCAAGCTTAGAAGCTTAGAAGAATAGAGCTCCTGACCCGGTCCATATAGTGATCCGAACTGACCCGGTTTCATCTCTGGTATGTAATGCTAAACTTGTAACTACAAATTTTGTACTTGGAACCGGGAACCGGAAGCTAGAACCGGAACCGGTGCCCTAAAACCGAAACCGGAACCGGTTTTGAAAATTGAAACCTACCCCAACTCTAGTTGTGACTGTTAAACTTGAAATACTTAAATTTCTAAATCCAAGGTAAGTTCACTTAACTTTATTTTAGACTATCCGAAAACGTTTTTAGACTAACCACAATTAGACTATCCGAAATTAGAGTATCCGAAAATTCAGTTAACAGGAAATTTTATTCTACAAATAAGTTTGACCTTGTTAGACTATCCGAAAATTTCTTTAGACTGTATCAAGGATAGTGAGACACTTCGCCACACTTTAATTGCTCTTTTGTAAATGCGAAAGGGAATGCCCTTTACGTATACTTTATAGCACACCTTAGCGTGCATTCACTGATTTATACGCACGCCGTGTGGGAAGCTCCGAGTGTGAAGCACGAGTGCGCGAAGCGCACGAGTGCCACGCACGAGGGCTTCCCATGCGACGTACGCAGTAGAAATTAGTGAACAACGCTAAGGTGTGTTGTAAAGTACTTATACAACGATTCAACCTCTCATTACTTGATGAAACCTTACTCATTTATGTTGCAGCTGACAGCTAAGTTTAGACAAATTTCAACATGAAGTGGCAGCAACATTATTGCTTGCCATGGTAGGGAGGCCTGCTTTTTGGTGTGCAGCAGAGCTGTCTAGGTTGGATCTGGCATCTGTATGCTACATCAATTTAGATTAGGGACCGGCTTCCCACCGTGCACCGTGCGTATAACTCAGTTATACGCACGCTGCACTGTGCATTATCTGATTTATATGCACAGTCTTTACATAGGAAAAGTGCAAAGGAGCTGTATCAACTCAATTAGAAACGAGAAGGAAAGGGAGGGGGCAGGACAAACTACGTATTAAACGTGAGACAATTTTGATAAACTACAGCATTAAAATGTTGACCAATATGGTTTTCTATTGTATTCCAATACTTCTATAGCAATGTTAACTATGAAAAGCATAGCCTTATTTTAGCTTAGTTTCAATCTGAAATTATAAATTTTGCCTGCAAACTCTCACATCTTTAAATCAAAACACATTTTGCTTATTACGAAATTAAAGAAAATTTTTTAATCTAAATCAGTGCAAATGAAATTTTATTTTTAACTAATATTTAGATATTATTAACATTTTACAAAAACTTTACCGAAATAAAAACAACAAACAATAAACTCACTAACAAATACTTCACATATTTTTATAACTATTGTCCCCTCTTTCATCATTACAGTTAAAACCTTTCCTAATATTTAAGTCAAAGGTCAAGTACCCAATCAGAACAATAGTGTGGCGAAGGGCTGTGTGACGATTCCACCAAATTTAATAAGGTTGAATTGAAAGGTCGTTTGTCAAATGTCACTTAACTCAGCAGGGTGCGCGTCTTGCAATAGAAATCAATTGAATTCTGTTACTGTACAGTTGCTGAGCCTATTCCATTTCTTCATTGCTTAGATTTTAAATAAAATTGTACGGTAAAAATAGTTTTGTAAAATTGTAAAAACTAAAATTTGGTATCAATTGTGTTTTAAAAGACTGATGAAAACTTCACCGTTATAAAATAAATTAAGACGGGTATATGCGGTTTAATTTCAAAATGTGTTAAATAAAATCACGTTTCCGATAAACATTACCAAGTGGAAACTCTGAAATTCAAATTGAAATTATATTTATTTATGATTAAATTTATGAAAGACTGCATGATAAAATAGAGAGGTACCTAAAAAGTGTCAATCAATTAAATCCTAAAACAACAACAACTTATAATTTTGCAATAATGTTTAAGCATTTATATATTCATTCACTTTTTTTAGTTAAGAAAATTTATAGAAACAACTTTAATGAATTAAAGCAAAAGTATGCAGACTTATAACATTCGTATTTATTTTATGTAGTTCATATATAACGAATTCTCAGTTTTCTTCCCCTTTCACCCCTTTCTTCTCTTAAGCTCTCTTTCATCTTAAGTGACCATTAAATTTGACATATAACTGTCCACATTTTGACAGCGGCATGTCCTTTTTGGGGGAATCGTCACACAATCGTGGCGAAGTGTCACACAATTTGTACGAAGTTATCCGAAGTTAGACTATCCGAAAATACCCCTTATTCTGCCAATTATATTTCATTTGTCTACATTGCTATCCCACACTGGATTTGAAAGTCGTGATCCGTTTCTACTATTATTATTTCTTGTATTTCTCCTCCCCCTCTTTCAGTAAATATAATATAGCCACTTAGCCTATTGTATTTTAACTAGGATTAACTTTTGTATTAGTTCAGTAGGTAGGTTCCGCCTAGGGTTATTTTGGGATAGATTCTGGCCTATAGAGATAGAATTTGGTGTCACAGTAGTTTTGTGGTTGATCTTTGGCGAGGCTTGTCTGGCGGCCGACCTGGTACTATCTCCAGTCTAGGTCGCGTATCCAGCTTCACGCACAGTACTCCAGTTAAGATATAAGCTGTCCCAACTAGACCTTGTGAGGCAATTCTCCACATCGATCCAAGCCAGTAAAACTTGCATAAGCCGCTTGCAAATCTAGTTCAAAGGGTATTCTAATCTTGCTTTGAAGGAATCGTATGGGAAACCTGCAGTCTTGGGGCGGTCCGCTGAACGAGTCATGGCTTAGCTATCAACAAGAGCTCTTGAGTAAAATAGCTCAGAGAGAGCATTCCCTTGGAATGGTACCAGTCTTACCTGGATTTGCTGGCCACGTTCCATATCAGTCATTTAAAAAGTAAGAATAAATTTTCTTCTATGTATCAACTGCAACTGCCTTTGAGGCTTTAAGTATTACATTTACTGTACTTATAGTCATTTAAACTGTAAACTACACTGTAGCGGGCAGAGAGGCTGAAGTTCTCGCTGAAATCTACAAAATATCAGCATTCTTCTACATTTTTCATCTGAAGGATTTTTTGTTTCTAGGCGATATCCGAAAGCCAAAATAACCAAACTAGACGGATGGTCGAATTTTAATTGTACTTATTCATGTACCGGCTTTTTGGATCCTTCCGACCCGTTATTCAGTACTGTAGCTGAAGCTTTTACGAAAGAAGTAGGACTGCTAAATATTACCGTTTGATTCACTGCTTTCGTCAAAAATTTTTTGATTCAAGATTATATAGCTTCATCATACACATTGACATTGTTGCATAAGCATTGAATTTGACTTGACTAAGTATGAATTTAATATTTTTATTTTGTTCTTTAGCTTTTAAATGCTACTGGTAACGTTTCAAATTTCTTTAACGCCGATCCATTCAACGAAATGAATCCACCAAGCTTCGACCCCGATTATTTGGCTACTTTCATGAACAAAACTTTAGCTTCCATGACAAACGTAATTCCTACCGCAACTTGGTACGTAGTTCTGTTTGCATTTGTGTATATGTTTAGCCCAACACGATATAGTTCTTAATTTCAAAGTAAACAAAACAAAGTGCAGATAATTCATATTGTGCAACTATAACATTAGATATGTGACTTTATTAAAGAGATTCATATTTAGGGTCATGCAAGGTTGGTTCTTTGTAAACAATGAAAAATGGCTGGAGAAAGCTGTAATGGAAGCTGTTCTTGGATCAGTGCCAAAAAACAGGCTTCTAATATTGGATCTCTATTCTGAGCAAATTCCAGTTTACAACAAAACGAAAAGCTATTTGGGACATCCCTTCGTTTGGAATACTCTTCATAATTTTGGCGGCGTTTCAGGAATATATGGTTCAAGGCAACGCATAAATGAAGTAGATTCATTATGATATTCGCGCATGAAAAATTAAAAACAAACAGAAAAAGCAGTACTTTGCTTTTAACTGTTGCTAAGTTTGCATTCTTAAATTTAGACTGCAATCAGTAAAACTTGCCTCGGCACTTAATTGTAGAGACTAAGCGGTAGCGGATAGCTTCCACCCAGTCTTACTTTTATTTTATCAAAATATTTCCGTTTCATTCACATCACTGTCTACGCTTCCAGAAATTTTGCAGGGGATCGGTCTGGCTTTGGATTTTCCGAATTCCACAATGATTGGGACCGGGTTAACAATGGAAGGAATGTTTCAAAATTACGTACTCTATCAACTAACATTAGACCGCTCATGGACCGATGCAGATCTGAACTTAACTAAGTGGTGGGTTAGCTATGTTCTGAAGTGTTGAAAGTGAAAACACTTTACTTTCGTAAATTAAATTGTCTTGAACCTTCGTGGACATGAATCTTGATCTTGATCTTGATCTTGAATCAATGACAAGACAATAAATTTCATTTGCATTAATTATTACTTAAAAGTACTACTAAGCTGTCCTTTCTTTATTCTATAGGATTAAAAACTTCACCTGCCAAAGGTACGGCGGATGCAACAAAGAAGCCTCTATTGCATGGAATTTGATGTGGGTAAGAAAAAAGGACACGAAATCAGTGTGCCACACTTTAAACTCTTTATTTGTAATAACTTGTTACCTGTGAAATGTCCGTAAACATCCTGTGGCGCGTTTCACAAAGGGCTCATAGCGCTATGAGCTCCTTAATTATGAGGAAAGCTATGTTTCACAAACAGATTAGTTTAATAAGAGCCCTCATAACTTCCGTCATAAAACTAGGAGCCCAAAATTGGGCTCATAGCGCACTCTCAAGCGCTAATTGTAATAATGTTTAGCCAAGATAGCCATGCAATAAATTGCATATATATAGTCATTTTATGAGCTTCAACTCCTGAATATTTAGTATAAATAAATAATAATGTCAAAATTTTCTGTAATATTTTGAAGAAAAGATAACGAACAAGTTAATTTTTACTCTTACCGGGATTTAAACCTTACCTTATCCTTACCGAATTTTAAAATGCTTAGCTTAAATGTTTATTTATGGCTAAACATACAACAAACAGTGCTGTTTTGAACTTAGGAGAGAGTTTAGGAGTGCTAAAACGTGCTCCGATTTTAGGAGCGAACTTTAAGAGCTCTCCTAAACTAGGAGCCCTTCATGAAACAGCTAAATCTTAACTTTACTCCTAACTTGCAAATTTAGGAGCTCCTAAAGATAAGAGGGCTTTGTGAAACGCACCCCTGCTCATAAGACATGAGAAGACTTAACAACTGCATTTAACAGTCCTTTGGCACTCAGCGAATTCAGTAGGGTATTTCACAAATTCTTGACAATGTCAAATTGACAATTAATGTTTTCTACTTTACGTTTTCATTTGGCTTTTTACTTCTGTTTTTATTTTATGTTCATTTCCACAAATTGGTGCATGTAGAAAATAATTTTTATAAGTTATTGCTGGCTTGATAACTGATTATTAATTGCACCTGTCACGAATGGCCAACTTAGTTTTTGCATTATTTTATTGTCATTTTTTACTATTTTACTACGAATTTGCATTATTTTTCAGGAAAGTTTATATAACTTCAGTGGTAACATACAGGCTGAGAATCCAGCCACGTGCGTTCTTACATCACGACCACGTTTTGGCCTTTCTGAACCTGTAAGTCAACATTTATTTCTAAACTGTCCTTAAACTTAAAGCGACAAAGTGTTCAAAGTATTTTAATGTGCAGGAAGTTGAAATGTTTCCTTGGAAACCCGGATTTACTGGACTTTTACCAGAGTTCGCTAAAACCCAGAAAAGCCTGATTCTGAGGGGAGATTTCGGCACCAATAGACTTCTATATAAATGGACGGATAGAAGCATTCCAATCCCCTCCCCTACTGCTTCCGTGCTAGCACACACATGCTTAGGTGCAAAATGCTTCAGCAGCATTTCAGCCGATACACCGCTTACAGCTTTAACCAACATTGTAACTTATTGTCGCAGAGAGAGGGGAGAAATTTCTAGTTGTCACATCACAAGTGACACCGAAGGCGACTTCGGCTCTTAGCATTCAGATCGATCTAAATTCAGTGCTACAGCCACAGTGTACTTTCGGTAATCGAATTAGTGCGATTGCTTTTGTATGCATGTCTGGGTCGTTATAGGCAGTGTTAGTTTTAGACAGACAGACAAACAGACAGTTTTAGTTATGTTGAACAGCTTGAACAGCAAGTTGCAGCAAATTCTAAGATTAACGTGAATAATTGTTAATTACACACTTTCAGAAATGGTACAACGCCACCAAACTTTGCTTTGCATTGAAGCAGATTCTGTTGGCTTGCAATGGCAATATAACAAGCAACAACTTTTTCTTGTAAGTGCAAGTTTGTAAGCAATGCCTACTAACTTTTCCAAAAAGGGATAAACTAGCCAAGTCTTGTTAAACATCCCTGTATTTGGCATTTATGGGGTTGCGATTTTTCAACAAATATGTAGGGTATTTAGCTGCATAGTTTGAAGTGTGTTTTAGTAGCAAAATATGACAACCTCAAAAATAGCAGCAAAGATTTCTCTCAAATCAGCTTCGATAAACCTTTCATTGGCTCATTTCTCGGTGACCGTTGAGGCCGACGAAATTCAACGAAATTAATGCAACTACAGTTTTAATTAGTAAACACTCATTAAATATTTCAGATTCAGAGCTGTTTCATTTTCATTTTATTTCATTCAGTTTCATTTTCATTCATTGACCAAATTTCATTAATAGATTCTCTATTTATCTCTATTAATAGCTCTTTGTTTTAGACAAGATGTTGTGGATTTGTCAAGACAAGCCCTCCAGCTGATCATAAATTGGCGATATCAAATGCTAAGCAGCTGCTTTCATAGCAAAAATACCAGCTGCTTTTCATTGCACTCATCGAGTATGCTCACAACAATATCAGATTTGGACTATTTATTGTCATCCCATGATCACTTCAGACTGGAAACTTGGCTAAATCATTTTCTGGAAGATGCTAAGATTGGAAATGCTTCGCAAAAACTTTGGAACTTTAATGCAAGGAATCAAATTACACTTTGGGGACCAACTGGTGAAATTGTGGACTACGCTAGGAAGCAGTGGAGTTCTTTGATGAAATCTTACTACTACCCGAGATGGAAACTATTTATTCAAGCTCTTAAGGATGACTTAAGTCATAAACAGAACTTTTCTCAGAGTGTCTTTGACAAGCAGGTAACTCCGGTATTATTTTGATATACAAATATAGAGTTCATGTTTGACCATGGACCATGTACTGAGTTCGGAAGCTAATTTCATATAATTCTGTGTGACACTAGTGGTACATAGGCAAGATTAATCAGTAACGATCCTTAAATGTGAAGTAGACAGATATGTACGTATAATTTTGGTAGGTATGTTAGAATACGTTCATTTTCTTTACTTTTGCTGCAGGTTTACCGCTTGGTAGAATGGCCATTCCAGACGATGAAACTGTCTCCAAGTTCAAAACCAGACACTTTAGAAACAGCTAGAGATACTTTTGGGAAATATTATGCGGATTGTCATGCAGCCGCAGCAGTCAACACTGATTATCATAACCAGAATGAACATATAACCTACGGACATAGCCTATATGCCAGATTGATTAAAGATGTATATGTCTAATATTATTTATTTAATTATCGTCTATTATTAGCGTGCCGGGTATAAGTGGACAAAAATCAGAAAGTTGTCACTTTGTCCTGGCTATGGATGTGTTGATCTGGAAGCGGTCTACAAGTACTGTCAGGATTGATCATTTAAGGTGCGGATTTGGTTTCCTTTCGGGTATTTTTGACTTACACTGCTCCTTAAGAAATTCAAACTTACGAATTTTTGCTTTTACAATCTTGGAGCTCCAGTCAGTATAAAGCAAAAAATTTTGCTCCGGATCAAGAAATGGCGAGAAGATCAAGATTCGCATCAAGAAATCAAGATTTTCGAGGAAATCAGTTTTTTCAAACCTAATGCCAAATCTTACGGATAATATTGGTCGATTTATACTCAATCGATACACTGTTTTATTGCAGATTTTATCGATGCCTATTAGCAGGAGTTCGTTGCTCTAAGCTAGAGATTTAACCGAAAAACCATTTTGGCAAAACTGGGATTATTTTGTTCTGAACATCGATTTCTCATAAACTACTCGACCGATTCCGCAGAGATTTTTGGCAGAGTAAAAGCTTGCAATTCTGCGGAGGAACATTTTTCTCGGTTTGAGCCAGAACATCTCCAGTTGCGAGAAAACTGAATTCAAAGTTGCGAATTTCGTGTCACTGCATACTTGGCGAATTTTCTAGAGGATTAAATCCAGCCAAATCACAAAAATGTCCTCAGCCCACATGTCCTTCATATCGTGACACAAAAGATTTTGGCTGATTCTACAGTCTTGAGAAATCGAGGTTCAAAAATTTTTGGTTTACACTTAGGCCTTATGTCACAATTTTTTGCTAATTTAATTTAAACTCATGAGAATGTCCTGACTATAAGCTTTAAAAAAAGCTCTTGCCAACTCCCAAACTTGCAAAAGTCATAGCATTTTAAAAAAAATCACCACAAAAGCACTTCACAAAATGACACCGCTTCCTGTAAGCGTGTTATAAGAGTCACAGTTTCCGTTTCTAGCTTGCTGTCACGAACTGCAAGATCACTGCCTACCGCCACAGTCACAGCGAGCAGTAGCAAGACAACGAAATAGACAAGAGTGTGGTAGCTGGACGGTTCTCTTTTAATAGAGAGTACTCTTTATCAAACGTGTACCTAGTGACCCCTTACACAAATATATATGTTGTCAGTTCATGTTTCTGTAGGCTCACTCTTAGTATCTTTGCCTGTCAAAACCTCGAAAACACAAGGACTCTGTTAATGACGCTGAAGCTCGAAGCAGACACAAAGTAGCGCATAATGTTTGTATTTTCGAGTTTAAAAGCACATAAGCACAGAAGTGCACTAGCGTCTGATTGGGGGATCAGCCTCAGCCTCTAGCATGCAGAGCAGTTTTTCTGGCAACAGAGACCTTTCCTATTGCCGTACTCTTAATCTCTCAAACCTATTGTGTTGGACAAGTTTTTTTGAGTTTTTTATTCACATCATTACATATTTCAAATTAAGATATCCAAAATACTTTGCTTATAATAATGTACAAATAAGGTAATAGTTATTGTAGACACATTCACAACTGATTAGAGTACTAGTTCAACCCATCCAGTAATAGTCTGCTGCTTTGCTATCATGATACAAATATAATTAGAGGGAAAGATGACATGAGGTGAAATATCTGAAACAACATTTGGCGTCACAGAAACAGTGGAATTATTTAGTACTGCTTAAAACTTCTTCAACAAAAACCTGCAGATAATTAAATATTTCTATCGCCTATGTCAACTGATACTGACTACAACACAGATTTATACGAAATAGTGTCGGTCGAGCACCGGGCTGTCCAGACCGAATGGTCGGCGTCCGGCCCAGGTCTAGAGTCGGCAGACCGACAAGCCGGTCAGAGCCGACCGTCCAGTGACAGTTTCTCCGGCTTATCGCCGTTAATTTGCTAAAATCTGCCTTGAAAACTATCAATTGTCTTAAATTTTTGCTTGTAATTCGAATAGCAGGTGAAAATGGCCGCAGCCGGCCGACCTACCGGTGAGAGCCGTCAGACCGGTCGACCGATTAAGGCCGGCGTACTGGGGCCGACCGGCCCACGAAAAATTTGGCTTGTGAACAACACTAGTACGAAAATATTCATACCTTTCTAAATAAACATCTAAAAGATATAGTCGCCGTATTTGGCAGAATTTCCATTGAGTCCCTGAATGCCAACAAGCAACCGTTTTTGGGGGCAGACCAAAGGAGGGCAGGCGAAGCGTCTCTTCCTCAAATAGTCATCAGGAAGGTCCTCAACATCGACTACGGACCGTTTTCTACCAAAAGCGCAAACTAGGGGAGGACAGACACTGTTTTGTCCCATCCAGGCTGAGGGGCGCTTAATGTCTGTAGGATCAAAGCCAAAGCCGACACTCATGGCTACTATGGAAATCAGGAGCAACTGGACAAAGATCAAGTACATCTGCAAACATAAGTTATACAGATTCTTCAATTCATTCTTTAGAGGTTGGAGGAGAATCTACTAAACCCACCATCATCTTACCTATTACCGGATTCTGAATAAAAAATCTGTTTATTGGAATAAAGGATATGTTAAGCAACTCCTATTTTAGTATGTATGTATATTGTCATTGGTCCAAAACAGGGTCGTGTCCGATTCATGTCCGGTAACCGCCGACTGCATAAGTTCGAAGAACTCAGCAGCAACGTGGGCTGAATGTTCGCGTCGCGGAACAAATTTTAGAACTGCTCTGGTTGCTCTGGTTAGATTTATAGTAAAAAACCATTTCAGACGAAATTAATCTAAGATTGCATACATACATTAACATAGGGTCGGATCGTGGGGGCTTGTCCCCAGAAAGTTTTGAGGGGGCTTGCACTTTGAGCTGAAATTTTCAAGGGACTTGTCTTGTACCGGAAGAATAAACAGTGAAATTTTAAGTAAAATTGACAATAACTCTATTAAAATTTAGAATTTTTCAATATTTCCAACAAAATCTTCAGGTTATAGAAAAAGCTTATTATGCCAATTTTCACGACAACTTAAAAATTTTAGCTAAAAAATTCCTGCAAAGCCGAAAATTTTTCAAAATTTTAGTGTAAAAACTAATTTTTCAGAACATTTTTGCTTACCCCTTGGCCATTTTTTCATACCCCTTTTCCCTGACAGCAGTAGACCTTGTAATTTGTGCGGAGGGTTGGGGGGTTGGACCCCCAAATCCCTGCGTTAACCTATGATTGTATACTCGAGTTGAGGGAAGACTTATATTTATATATGTGCTTAAGTAGTATAGGGCGGGCTTTTCGACCTCCTTTGGAGTTGGAGCAACTTTCCTGGTTTTCCTGTCCATCCTTGGCGTACCCTACTGCCTGTTCGGTCACCTACACCTGCCACATCCTAGTCCACTTGATTACATATACACCCGGTGCCCCCAGTACCCCCAGCACCCCCGTACCCCCTGTACCCCTGGTACCTCCAGTACCCCCAGTACTCCCTGTACCCCCAGTACCTCCAGTACTCCCTGTACCCCTGGTACCACCAGTACCCCCTGTACCCCTAGTACCCCCTGTAGCCCCTGTTAATTCACCCAGTTCGTCCTGTCATACTCCTAGTTCTGATACCCTGTTCTACACCCAGTTTTTACCCACACCAACCACACACCTTCACATCACCCTGTATATACACCTAGTTCTAACATCCAGTTCTATATCCAGTTCATTTCCTTACCAATCAAATACGTTCACTGCACCCTGTTTATACACCTAGTTCTCCTTGCTTGACACCCAGTACTTACCAACCACACTGCGTCCCCACATACTTTCACATTACCCAGTAGCCACACCAGGGCCTTCTCTGAGTCACTCCTAGCTTATACTTACCCTGTCTTGATTTCACCATGCCTAACTTTTACCCCAACTCGTCATAATCCTTCTTTACGTTAAGTTTTTATCCACTTTGGGTTTATTCTCCGAGCTAGGGATTCCGATTGAGCTGCCCAACGCCGTTTTCTAGGACGGGCATAGAAATTTCTCTGAGGTTGCTGAGATAGCTCTACTGTCCGGCAACAACTGAGCTAGGTTCTACAAAATTGAGCTAGGACATGTTTTTTCAAATTTTTAATTTACTGGAAGCAATTAAAACGAGTAGTGAGAAATGGGGTTAGCAAAATTTCCAGGCTTCCAAAATTTGTACAAGACAAAAGTAAGCACGAGAAAAACGGTCACAAATCAAAACAATGGCCAGCCCTCTAAGAGAGGACATAAGCACAGCACCAAGAAATACCAAATATACACATTTCAATAAATTTTCCATAAATTTCAAAAACTATTGTAACGGTCATGATTGTCAAGTCCTCATGTTTTGAGGGCTGACAATCGAAGGCCAGCCCTAAACTTAGGACATGTGCCAGAATTTTTACAAAAGCAAATTTCAGACGACAAATACCAAACCCAAATCCCAATCAAAAGTACTTCTCCAACACAGGCCCACTTTAGCGGACACACACACAACAACAAACTCATGGGCCCAAAACTGGACACACATGTACAACTAATACAAAAAATACAAAATTTCAAATTTTCAGAACCAAGCGTCGACCGGCCCATCCCCATGATGGACACTTGCCTTCAAATCATATACTGACACAAATTACAAACAGTCAACACTAACAAAAAGTTAGAATTCCAACTTACTTATCATTTCAGAGAAATCCTACCTTTCCGCCAATAATAGACCATTCGTAAACTTAGCCAGCATCTAAGATTCTTCTTTATCTTCCACATTCCAATTTCTTCTTCGTTGCCAGGGCTTCTGCATGAAAACACCACTGAGAACTCAGTACCTGCACTGTTAGCATAGCATTTGTAACCGCTTTCACATACCTCTTATGTCAAAATTTGACCAACGTTGGAAAATCAACCAAGACCTATTCATCTAACAGTAAAAAATATGTTTCATACCCAAGGATAGAGTCCTATCTAGAATTGGACAAACTCACTTTTCAACACATTCAACTCAACTTTCATACACAATCAGAACATCGCATCATACACGGCATACCATGGATCCTAAGGTATACCTCCAATCATTCATTCACATATAAAGCATTCACTCCCACAGACATCCAAACATTTATTCCTATCCTATTGGGCACTAACTTAATTTCGACTGTGAAACTGCTTCAAATTCTTCGCATGAACAGTTTTAGTTACCCCACCTGTCTTATCGTCAATAAGAACAAAATTAACAGGGGATGTCCTCCTCAAAATTCTATAAGGACCTTTAAATCTGGGCAAAAGCTTTCGATCCTTAGGCACTATTTTGAGCATCACCTGTTGTCCAACGTCAAAATTTACCTCTGCCGCATGTTGGTCATAGTGTTCTTTTTGTTTACGCTGAGCATCGCTAATGTTAGACCTTACCTTGGCGAAAACACATTTCAGTCCTTTCACCAAGTGGTGTCTGTAGTCTGCTGGATCAGAGTACTTTCTTTCCTCCTTGCGTAAAGATACGTCTAAAGGCAACTTCGGCTCTCTACCGTATACTAATTCAAAGGGTGAAAATCCAGTAGTTGCATTTACACTAGTTCGATATGCGAAAAGGGAAAAGTCCAAATACTGGTCCCAGTCTTTTCTGTTCTCTGAAACGTACATAGATAACATACTGATTAAGGTACGGTGGAATCTTTCGGTAAGACCGTCACACTGAGGATGGTAGGGAGTCGTTTGCCTTTTTTCACAATTTAAAATTTTATTGACGTCTTTGACTAACCGCGAGGTAAAGTTTGTACCCTGATCCGAAAGCAGTACACTAGGACACCCATGTCGAACTACAATTTCTTCAACAAATTTTCTAGCAACAACGTCAGCTTCAACTGAACTAACAGCAAAAGCTTCCGGCCACTTAGTAAAGTAGTCGACAAAAACTAGTAAATACCTGTTCTTCCGTCTCGTCTTTGGGAAAGGCCCCAACACATCGACGCCCATCATTTCAAATGGTCCAGACACAGGAATTGGTTCCAAAGCCGGTCTGCTCTTTGGAGACTGCTTTCGTTCTTGGCATTTCACGCAGCTTTTGACATAAGATCGTACATCTTCTGCTAGGTTCGGCCAGTAGTAGCGAGGCGTGATCTTTCCAAGAGTCTTTTGAAAACCCAGATGTGCCGATAACGGAGCATCGTGAATTTGTTCCAGTATCGTTACCTTCATTTCCAGTGGAATGACCAGCCGTAATGTTCGCTTCCTACGTGAACGGAAATAAAGCAATCCGTCACGGACTACAAACTTACTTGCGCTGCATCCTGGTTGAAGGGCGACATCATCTCCTGCCTTTTTCCGAAAGATCAGTTTACAAAATTGGTCCTTCTGTTGCTCGTCTTTAACTTTGTCCAAGTTTAATTGTGCTACTACAGCTGTTACCTGAGCAAGCGGTGGTCGAGACAAAGCGTCAGCATTTCCGTTTGATAATCCCGATCGATGCTTGACCTCCGTGATGGCATATTCAGCCAGTTCCAACCTCCATCGTGCCAGTTTCTCCGTAGGATCCTTAATTGTGTTCAACCATTGCAAAGGCTTGTGGTCTGTTATAACCGTGACCTGATTTCCATACAAGTAAGGACGGAAATACCTGACTCCCCAATACAACGCCAAAGCTTCTTTGTGAATGGTTGCGTACACACGTTCGGATTTATTCAGCGAACGACTAGCATAAGCTATGGTGATTTCCTGACCATCAATAATTTGAGCCAAAACTGCACCCAATCCAAAATTACTAGCATCTGTATAGAGGACAAAAGGTTTCGAAAAATCAGGCATCCCCAGAATCGGTGCACTTACCAAACTTTGCTTCAACTTTAGGAAAGCTTCCTCGCATTCATCTGTCCAGTGAAATGCCACATTCTTCTTTTGTAATCGATATAGTGGTGCTGCAATGTCTGCTAGACCCTTCACGAACTTTCTGTAATAAGAAACTAAACCCAGGAAAGACTTCAGATCTTTTACGTTTCTGGGCTTTGGAAATTCGTCGATAGCCTTTGTTTTGCCAGGGTCTGGTTTCACACCCTCCTTGGATATGACGTAGCCTAAATACGGAACTTCTTCATGAGCAAACAGACACTTCTTACCTTTCAGTTTCAAATTGGATTCTCTCAATCGCTGGAATACTTGCCTGAGACGATCCAAGTGCTCATCAAATATTCGACCAAAGACAATGATGTCGTCCAAGTAGATTAGGCATATCTCCCATTGCAGACCAGAAAACACCACAGACATCAGTCTCTGGAATGCGGCAGGAGCATTGGACAGTCCCATAGGCATGACGTTCTACTCGTACAATCCTTTCGGTGTAATAAATGCTGCTTTCTCTTTCGATTCTTCTTTGAGCTCCTGTTGGTAATATCCCGAAAACAAATCTAGCGTAGAAAAATAGCAAGCACCTCCAAGCAAATCAATGGTATCGTCTATTCTAGGTAGCGGATAAGTGTCCTTCTTGATAATAGCATTAAGCTTCCTATAATCGACACATACCCTATCAGTTCCATCTTTCTTCCTTACCAGCAGTATAGGAGCAGCCCAGGGGCTATGACTCGGTCGTATCATGTCTGCATCCAGAAGTTCATTGATGAACTCTTCCACATACTGCTTTTTCGCATGAGGTATCCGATAAGGTGGCTGGTGAATTGGAGCATGTTGCTGAGTGTCCAGTTCCGCTGTCACTAAACCAGATCTTCCTAGATCCTTGAAAGATGCAGCAAAAAGGTCAGAGTACTCTACCAATAGTGACCGCAATGAAGTAGATTGATCTTCACTTAGATGATCATCAGTGAGATTAACTCCATGTGGCAGTGGCTTTTCTGAATTGCTGTTTCTAAATTCCGTAGCCAAAACTTGTGCCACACGCTCAGACGGTTGTGAAGTACCCGATAGTGTAGTCATAATCTGCACGTCACCATATAAAGTTCCCAAAGTCGTACCTTTGTACATCTTCACCTCGTTTGAGCCAAGATTCATCACTGCCACTGAGATACATCCATTTGTGGTATCCACAAGAGATCTTGCTGCAAACAGCATGTTGACTGCATCTTGTCCATTGGAAGCGTCTTTCAAAGCAGTCGGTTCAAATAATCCACCGTCCAAAGGCTTGGTTAACTCACCTCTTAGGAATTTCACACTCCTAGCTGGGATATGACAAGTCTCCGTTAAATTGACAGTGCTGCCGAACACCGACACATCTTCAATAATAGGGACTTGCTCTTGTTCATAAAACAGTACTCGATCAACAAAGTTAATGGTTACCTTTGAAAGGAAGTCACTTCCTAAAAGACAAGGATGGCTTGCTCCACGTACTACATAAAATATTTGCTTCACTTTCTGCTTACCAATCCATACTTCCAATACACACTTACCTTTAGGCATCATTTCTTGACCACCAAAACACCTTATCTTCAGCCTATCCTTCTGCAATTTTACGTTGCTTCGGTTCGTACGCAAAGAATTGAAAAATTCCTCACTTACCACACTAACTTGGGCGGCTGAGTCTAGTAACGCTAAAGCACTAGTCTTCTCTATCATGCATTGCATATAAAATAATTTTAGCGTTGCATAGCTAGTACCAGGCTCGTCGAACACCTCCTGATTAAATCCAGTCGCACAAAACTCGCTAGATGCAGTGGACTGACCCTCCATTTCTGGTGGACACAAATTCGCACTGCAAGTAGCACAGTTCCCTCCATGTGAATTCGACGTCCACTCAGACAGTCCACGACGGCCCTCTTTCGATGGACGCTTCCGTTTACTGCCTGAGTGAACGAAGCATCCAGCATGGGGGTCTGTTTTAAAACCTCTAGCTACCCTTTCCCCCGTTTGGGTAGCTAATGCTCGTTTCCCTGGTTGTTATTGTAGTTACTTCTTCTACCGTTTCTATTATACCTACTTCTTCCTCTACTTCTGTAATTTTCATTTCGCGCCGAAGGACAATTACGAATAAAATGGTTTTGACTACCACAGTTATAACAACCAGACTGCCGCTGTGCACCAGACCTTGCCGTACCGGGCTCTCCTGTGAGCTTTGAGGTTAGACCTTCCAGCAGCCCCCTCATTGACTTAACCGACTCCTCCAGCTCCGACATACGCTTCGTCAGGTCTGTTCCAGGTTGCACGGTTGAAGCATTGACACTTGCTGAAGTGGTTGGGGCAGATGACTTATCGAAAGTCACTGCGCCTTCGCCCTCTGCTGAGGACAGATTAGGCAACAATGACTCCCGACTTTCCAACCGCCGCGCCAAATCAACAGCTTCCTTATAGGTACTCGGGTTTGAATGAACAGGATCTGTCGTAGCGTAGGCCTAAGCTGATGCATGAAATGCCGTCGTAGTATTTCCTGACGGTCTGCAGATTGAGCTACTGGAAAAGCCCTTCGTACCAATTTCTCTAATGCAGCCTGAAAATCACCGACCGATTCCGAGGGACCCTGAACTCGAAAAGCCAACTTATTCCAGGATGTTTCAGCATCTGTAGGTGGCTTAAACTCGCTGGTTAGTGTAGACTTAATTTCCTCATAGGACTCTGGCTTGACGGAAAGTGAACTCCAAAAATTACCCGCTTTGTCTTTCAAAAACCCAGGCAAAATACGAGCTTTTGCCGCCACATCCCACCCATTTGCACCAGACGCTCTATCAAACCTATCAAAGAACTCTTCAATGTCTTCGCCATCTGTAGCAGAATAGGTGGGAGGGGTAACCAAACACTTTTGGTAGTTCATCTCAATTTAAGAATTCTGGGCGGATCCCTAGGACGGTCGGTAATTAACAGGCTACAAAAAGCAACAAGAAAAGAGACCTACTTTTACCGCTGCCACCAATGTGATGTCAGGAATCCTAGTGGAGGCGTTGATGATGCAAGAATAACAACTGACCCCAGAGACTTCGGCATGCGCTTTTATAGTACCGGGATATGCAAATTAGGTATCCGATTTTGATTCCAGACGGAATAGTATTCACGTGAAACACATTACATATATACAGGGTGATATGAAGGTGTGTGGTTGGTGTGGGTAAAAACTGGGTGTAGAACAGGGTATCAGAACTAGGAGTATGACAGGACGAACTGGGTGAATTAACAGGGGCTACAGGGGGTACTAGGGGTACAGGGGGTACAGGGGGTACTGGTGGTACCAGGGGTACAGGGAGTACTGGAGG
>JASAND010030526.1:0-13490 GCA_030248195.1 Trissonchulus latispiculum | reverse complement strand
CACCAGTACCAATTTTTCCGCATTCTTCTAAAAAAATCATACCCCTGGTGTTTTCAACTTTGTCATTAATGCCAGGGTGCAATGTAATGTTATTTGTTCAGTTATTGTCAACCTGTATCTACTCGTATATCATATCTTTTTGAATTCTTAATTTTCACAGCAATTGGAAGTGCTTTACTAGGTGCATAGTCACGAATATTTATACAGTTCTCGTTCAACAGTTTAGGATCAAGACTACTAGTACAGTGAAAGCCCAAAATCTGCAAAATTCGTTACCGTAGCAGAATATCCGTATTTTTGGTTTATTTAACGCTTGCTGGTGTGGAATATTTCATAACATTTTCCTCGATTCTAATTCAAAATTGTCAAAATGTAATGCTATCTTTATGAACAATAAATGAAAATCCTTTCTCTTGTATTGAAACCTCGGTTTCTGTTGCTAATATTCAAAGATTCCGTTTGACCGCCTCTATTCAGTCAGTCTAGAAATCATCTCTTGCGTGGATAGGTGTCGTTTCTTAGGGTCGTTTCACAAAAAACTTAAACTACTTAACTTAACTTAAATTACTTAAACTTCTTAAAAAAATCGTTTCACAAATAAATGGCTTGAACTACTCAAACTACTTAAACGGCTTAGCGGCTTAAACGACTTAACTTAAACGACTTAATTTAAGCAAGAGTACATAATATAAGAGTGTGCCACACTCTATGTTATCAGAGCAAAAACTATGCTCTGCTCGCTAACGGCCCACCCTCCCCCCCCCGCAAATCAGAGCCATCACTTCAAAAAGTTTTGAGCGCTATGTTAGCGTTCTAAAGCTCGAAGCAGGCACAAAATTCACGCACGCACTGCTTGTGTTTTCGAGCTTAAGCACATAAACATAGAGCGAGTGAGCGTACCCCCGTCTCGACTAGGTACTGATTTGCGGGGGGGGGGAGGTCACTAGGGTCTGATTTGCGGTCGGGGGGGGGGGGTGGGCCGTTAGCGTGCAGAGCATAGTTTTTGCTCTGATAACATAGAGCTTGCCTAGTGGCATACTCTTATTATTGTGCACTCTTGATTTAAGTATATAGTTTAAGTAATTAATTTATGAAACGAACTTTTAAAACCTTTAAGTTTAAGTCGTTTAAGTTAAGTCGTTTAAGTTGACTTTTAATGAAACGAATGTTACTATACCATCAAAATGGTAATTTAAGGCGCTGGCTGGGGGATCTGCGTTCATCGATAATTTTTATATCATTTTATAGCATACAATGTGCTTGTTACAGCTAGGCAGAATCTTGCTTCAACAGTTCAACGATTCAACTATTTGAACATGCGGTTACAGGAAAACAATTTTAGAACATGGATTTCTCGAAGAGTAGGAAAGCTAAAGAAAAGCTTCGAAAGAAACTTGTTCGCGATCGCGAGGGCTATTTTTTTGAAATTGTTTCATGCGCAACGGAGCTCAATATTTTGAGAAAACTGTTAATTTTGCTGATTTTCGTCAAAATTTTTACGTTCAGGCGAATTGAAGTTAATTTCTCAAAAACCCAATTTTTTATGTTTTCGACAATGACGTAGCAAATTGGACTAAATTTTCTCGGCAAATGTACTTCCAAACTCCGCGAACCCGAACCAGCATTTAAACGTACTGTTTCCTTTGTGCAGTATATTTAACTATAATTAGGTTGATGCAACTAATAAAATTACTAATAAATGACAGAAATAAGTCTTAGGCTTAAGGGGAGGGGGGAGGGCAGTTCTCCGTAAGTTATGAGGAATTCATTGAGTACAATTTGAATATCAGCGAAAATGAGGGTGCTGCAGACAACTAAAGCAGGTTTGCGCAAATCAACTTCATATATTCAGCATTCTTATTTCATTTCTATCAATCTGGTCTTTATATTATTCTATCCAATAGCTAAATCGAAAGTGCCTGTTCCGTTCAATAGGCGTCGCCACCCATACAGTAATAACAAAAGTCTGGGGATAAAACGAGGTCTCCGTTTCGTGGGGGGGGGGTAGCCAACAGCCAATCAGATTGATCCGTTTAGGGGAGTCTAACAAAGGATTACGGTAGTTACAGCTTATTTCCAAAAAGGGTTTGGGGGGGTCACAAAAGGTGGTCCCGGTATGGGGGGGGACCCAAAAACTGGCACCCGTTTGGGGGAGGGGGTGGTCGCCAACAGCCAATCAAAATGAGCTAAACTTTGCCTGCTTGAGCGACCTCCCCAAACGGGGACCACTTTCGGCTACCCCCACCCAGCCACCAAACGGAGGGGGGGTATACGTGTTGACCCCTCCCAAACGGGGGAGCATTCGCGTATTGTGGTCGGAGCACCGTTACGCAATGCCAAGAAGAGGAGCCCTCCGGTGGCTTACTCTTCTACTAATATTATATAGAGGAAAATCATGGACTCTTGGTATATAATAACTATGTAGCTGCAGACAAACTTTAAGAGATTGGGAAACACCGCCCTGGCCGAAAGTTTCGAATTTTTGAAGCGGACTTTCGCGGGACATTAAGAATATTAAAGGAACTTATTTTGGAAAGTCAAATTTCATCTTGATTTGAGCCGCCTACCAACAAATATATTACAATGTCTAAAAAGAATCACCACCTTAAAAGAATCCGTTTCTAGATTTTGAATTTCCCAAACCTGATTTCTACATCAGGATGATTTCAAAATTATTACAAGCTGTATGGGGCACTTTTAAAACTTACACAACTTTAAATCTTTGATTTCTATTCTTTAATTTCTTTGAATGGTAAATAAATCCCCTTGAACCGGATGGAAGAAAATCTTATAAATATAGTGTTCACTAAACCGATATATATATATATATATATATATATATATATATATATATATATATATATATATATATATATATATATATATATATATATATATATATATATATATATATAGTCAAGACGCACAATATGCACCACCCTTAAAGTGCACTATTTTTGTCTATTTTTGCAATCACAAAGCTGAAAGATAATCCTGAAAGATACATCACTTATTTAATGTCCACTTGTAGCCAATAAAATGCTCTTTCAGCTCACGTTACTTGTCACGTGATAGCTACACTTGGAGTCTGTTTGATTTACTAAGACATACTCTGAAAACCTTAGTTTTGTGTTCAACCTTAGTGAAGGTGAGTACGCGCTGTCTTTGGAAAGCAAATTTGAAACCGTAACTTTACGTATTTTCACATTTTAAACATTTTCTGGTTGCTTTGGATGTGCTGCACATTTTGATGGAAAAGCTAAAAGTTTTAGCTTGAAAATTTGAATTAATTTGATTTAAATTAGCAAAACTTCGGAACGGTTGAAATTAGCCTATTTGTTGTAATGTGCACCAGTGGGGTCTGTAAAGTGCACCGGGTGTTTTAATGTGCACGGCTCATTAAAATTGTGCTATTTTAGTGTGACCCATCACAGTAAAATACTCTTGTTTGATTGGTACTATCATGTCTGCCCTAATGAAACCAACATTGACAGACGCTGCTCATTTGCATAAAATATGCAAATGAGCTTATAGGGTATATAACTGTGCGTTGTTGTCTGTTTTGGCACAGTCTTGTTTATCTAATAAAGACTTGTGAAGACCCAGTCTTCTATTGACCTCCCAACATCTCAATTGGCGACGAGGGTCAGCGGACGAAACGGTGAAGACTGAAGAAGACGTCGATTTGAACTGCTTCCAAGTTCAAGTCGAGATCGAAGAAGACGTCGATTTGAACTGCTTCCAAGTTCAAGTCGAGAAGACCGAAGAAGACGTCGATTTGAACTGCTTCCAGGTTCAAGTCGAGAAAACAGAAGACGTCGATTTGAACTGCTTCCAGGTTCAAGTCGAGAAGACCGAAGAAGACGTCGATTTGAACTGCTTCCAGGTTCAAGTCGAGAAAACAGAAGAAGCCGTCGATTTGAACTGCGTCCAGGTTCAAGTCGAGAAGACCGAGGAAGACGTCGATTTGAACTGTCCCCAAGTCCAAGTCGAGAAGACTGAAAAAGACGTCGACTTGTACTGTGCCCAAGTTAAGTCGAGAGACACTGGTTTGGACCGCTGTAAGGTTCAAATCTTGAAGACAGGAGCAGACTCCGATTTGGACTGCGTCAAGGTCCAAATCGGGTAGACTGAAGAAGACGCTTCTTGAACCGCTCCCAGGTTCAAACAATTAAGAAAAAGATGTTAGTTTGAACCGCTGCACGGTTCAAACTAAAAACTACCTTAATGGCTGACGGCAACTGGGGGAAGATCCAGGTGATCACTCCTGATCGGTTCTTAAACCAACCAGGGGACCCACCACTACGGTACAGGACCTGGTATGGGGTTTTCCAGGAATTCCTACATCAGCTGGATCGGGGTCTGCCTCCTGAGCGGAAGTTGATGGACCGCGACAAAAATGGGTACCTGCGGTCTCTCCTAGGTACAGAGGGAATCCGGATCTTTTTAGCCCACCCTATGGCATCACAGGTGGACACAGCCAGCCACGCTGATTTTGCAAAGGCTGTGCGGGATCTCTTCGAAGAACCCCAGAATCCGGTACGGGCCCATTATGATTTCCAGAATAGAAGACAAGGGGCAACAGAGACAGCAATGGAATATCTGACTGCCCTACGGTCTCTAATGGCCGACTGTGATTTTGGGGGCCGGGAAAATCATTTCCTGGCACTCCAAGTTGCCTGTGGGTGCTACAACCTCGACACTCAGAAAAAGCTTCTTTCAGCGAAACAAGTCAACCTTCAAGAGTTCATCGCCTGGATGCAGGCTGATGAAAGCGCCTGTTCCTCAGCTGCTGCTATCCGAAATTCATCATCCGGGACGAACCGTGCAGAGGCAACCATACGAAAGATTGGTAGCCCACATCGTTCCAAGCCTGCTTCGACGAATTATCGTAAGCCTTCAACGCAGAAGACGGACCGGACCAATGGAGCACACTGTGGAAATTGTGGACAAAAAGAGCACGGTAACAGAGAAGATTGTCCAGCCAGAGGACAGAATTGCCTAAAATGCGGCAAGCCCAACCATTTCCAGAAGGTGTGCCGATCGGTAGAAAATCAATCAAGGAATCGACCAGCGAAACAGCTGAAATCAGCACGGTGGTCCTGGAGGTCTAATCTGCCGGCGGAAGAGAGGTCAGTCTCCAGGGACAAGTGGACTCTGGATCCGAAGTCACCGCCATAAGCGAAGCTACCTTTCATAGCCACTTCCATGGCCAACGTCTCAAACCTGGTGGAATTTGTCAGTTAGCTGACAAGACCACGCTTTTGAGACCGAAGGGGCGATTTCAAGCCAAGATCAAGTACGGTGGTCGCATTGGTTCAGTGGACGTGCATGTCATGCCGAAGCCGATGGACAACATTTTTTGGCCACGCCCTGGGACTGGTCCTTGATGGTGAAACCCTGAAAATTCGCCAAATCCAACCTGGCTCGCTAAACGCGGATTAGCTGCTGATGGCTTATCCTAGCCTCACCAAGACGGGCATGGGAACTGTTGTATCTTTGTCCAATAATAAAAGACCACCAGGAATTCCAGAATAGCATTTAATAAATCCAATGAATAATGAAAGCAATAGATGTAATGAAGGCCAGTAATAATAAAGTAATAGCCGTAATAATGTAATAATGAAATAACAAGCAGAGCAGAAATAATCAAACCGAAGATAGTAAACGTAAACGTAATGAAGACAAGTAATGCATAACTATACACATAAGTAAAGCAAAACAGCACGAACAGGAAGTACTACAAACTGCTCTTTATATAATAGTAAGGAAGCTTCTAGAATGATCCAGAAAGTTCGTCACTGCAATAGAAGCTTCTAGAAAGTTCTTCACTACTAGAAGTTTCTGGAATGTTCTACCAGTTTCTAGCAGTTTCTGGAATGTTCTCCACGACACCTCCCCACCTAGCCTGAAGTCAAGGTGAAGGCGAAAACTTTCTCGTTGGCTTCCGGGGACGTTTGGATCTCCGAGGATTATGGGGACCGTACTCCTGAGGATCAGTCGGTTGAACTGCCGGCTGGGAGGCTGAAGCTGAAGGTGACGCTTCCTCCGGAACCTGGTTTGGAATCCGTACTATCACTAGAGGTAATACCCACTGTTCTGGGAGTGGGGGTTATGCCAGGTTCCGTTTCATCTTCAGCAACGTAGCGCGGCTGTAGCTGTTCGACGTGCCTTCTCCACGTGGGACCCCTAGGGTAAACACGGACATTCACTGTGCGAGTACCCTTCCGCTTCGTGACAACGGCAGGTATCCAACGAGGTTCCTTGTCTCGGCGTGGGCCGAAATATAAGGCGTAAACAGGATCGCCTACCCTGTAAGACGGCAACACCTTGGACACCTTTTCAGGCATTTGGGATTTAGCAGCTTCTCTGGATTGCTTCCCCTGAGCAATGTGAGCTGGAGAAGGGAGGAGCGTATCAATTCGAGTTCGGATTTGACGGGAATTGAGCAGCTCACTCGGTGAGTACCCGCTCGAATTAGGAGTTCGGCGGTATTGCATCAAGAGTTCTTGCAGAGCCTTTCTCGGAGGAAGACTAGACTTCCGAAGGGCCTGCTTAAAGGTCTGAACAAGATGTTCAGCAGCACCATTTGTTGCGGGATGATATGGTGCTCCGGTTAAGTGAACGATTCCTCGCTCCTTGTACCAGGATTGGAACTCTTCGGACTGGAAAGCCGTGGCGTTGTCCGTGACGAGTGTATGAGGGAATCCAAAGTGAGCGAAGTCCTGTTCCAGTAGATCAATGGTTGCTTTGGACTGTCCACTGATTGTGTCGGATGGATGCAGGGATACTTGGAATATGTATCCGTAAGCAACAGCCAATTGGTACCCATGAAATTAATGGCGTGATCCAAGTGAAGACGGCTCCAGGGTTTCTGTGGAAGCATCCAAGGATGGATCGGAGGTTTCGATGGCTTATTCTGATGCTCACCACACGGCACACAATGGCGACATGTAGCTTCTATGTCGTCATCGATATTTGGCCAATAGACAGCAGTGCGAGCCAAATGCTTCATACGTTGCATGCCGAAGTGTCCTAGGTGCAACAGGTCTAGAACGCTTCGTCGCATACTTGTAGGAATCACAACTCTGGATCCTTGAATCAGGCATCCGTTGCATATAGACAGTGAGTCGCCAAGCTGCCGGAAACGTTGCATTTCGGATCCTTCGTCATTTTTCTTTGGAGGCCAACCTTCACGTGTGAAGCGCACCACCATTGAAAGAATTGGATCCTTCGCCGTTTCCCGAGCCAGAAAACCAGTATCAGTCGGTGCTAGCTTATCACTGATAGCTTCGATTGCGCACACCATCTCCCCGTCATCATCACTTTCCTCCCTATCGAAAGTGACTTCCTCACTGGAAGTCAGGCGGCTTAATGCATCAGCATTAGCGTGTTCCGCAGTTCGACGATACTTGATTTCGTAATTGAACTGACTTAGCCAAAGAGCCCATCTTGCGAGCCGATTGGCCGCCAACAGTGGAATGTCCTTTCCAGGCCCGAACAGTGCCAGTAGAGGCCGGTAAATAATACTGGTAAAGATGCTGTGTAAAGATACTGGTAAAATTTCTTTAATCCGAACACGATCGCAAGGGCCTCTTTCTGGATTTGGCTATAATTCCTTTGACTCTGTGTCAAAGTTTTTGACACATTGGCAATTGGGCGCTCGCTTCCGTCAGGAAAACGATGAAATAACACGGCTCCAATTCCCACGTTAGATGCATCACAGGCCAGGCCTAGGGGCAAATTGTTGTCAAAGTGGACCAGGACATTCTCTGATGATAGAAGGTCTTTCAATTGTTGGAAAGCCTTCTGATGCTTCTCTTCCCATTTCCATTGGGATTTCTTTTTCGTCAGTTCATACAAAGGTTCAGCAATTGTTGCTAAGCCAGACGGAAGGAATTTGGCATAAAATTGTATCGAGCCCATGAATGCTTTTAGGCTGGACACATCCTTTGGCGGCGGCATCTTCAGCACAGCGTCGACCTTGGGTCCCTTCGCAATGCCTTCATGTGATAAGAGATGACCCAGATATTCGACGTATGGCTGAGCAAACTGGCATTTCTCAAGTCGGCAGCGGAGACCTTTCTCTTCGAGCCGCTTCAGTAGGCGTCTGAGATTGCGCAAGTTTTCTTCCGCGTCTTTACCGCTTACCAAAATATTATCCAAGTAAACGGCTGTACCTGGCAAATCCTTGGTGAACTGATCCATGATCTGCTGGAAATGACCAGGTGCAGACTTGATGCCAAAAGGAAGTCGTTTCTGTAGCAGAACTCTCTTATGAGTGCTGAGGGCCAATCTTCGTTGGCTGATCGGTGCCAACTTAATCTGATTGTACGCATCAGCAAGATCAATTTTAGTGAATCCATAGCCACCTCCCAGTCGTCGCATTAAATCCTCCGGAAGAGGCAACGGATGACGATGATCCTCCAGTTGAGGATTAACTGCGACTGAATAGTCTCCACAGACACGTAAGCTGGCTTTCTTCTGAATTTGGAAGTAAAGCCTTTGTGATAGGAACCACAGGAGTTCCATAATCACTGAACTGGGTGGGCTCCCAGACTCGTATGCCTTATCAACTGCCTTTGTCGTATGCCTCCCCCAAATCAGCTTCTAGAGCAACTGGTACTGGTTGTGCTTTACGAAAAATCGGACGGGCATTATCTTTGAACTTGACTTCCAGCTCAAAGTCTTTGAGGCATCCCAGTTCTGGCTTCCACAAGTCCTGGAACTCGCTACACAGAGAACGGCAGCGCTTCTGCAACGCGGTGTCCGCTTTCAGGTGGCTAAAAACCGCGTTACACGGTTCTGCTGCTTCCAGACCTTTATTCACGGAAATCCCCAATTGCTTGGTACCAATTCGTCCCAGCAGGTTCAAGTCAGGAATTTCGGACACAGTGAACTGAACATCGTGTGACTCCTTGGAATCCTGCGTAGCTGCTTTCGCGACGAA
Source organism: Trissonchulus latispiculum (assembly GCA_030248195.1). Classification (NCBI taxonomy): domain Eukaryota; kingdom Metazoa; phylum Nematoda; class Enoplea; order Enoplida; family Ironidae; genus Trissonchulus; species Trissonchulus latispiculum. The sequence goes on along the minus strand of JASAND010030526.1, from coordinate 4,540 downwards.
CGTTCCAAGAATCGGTAAATTATGTTTACTGGCCGATTCGTATCGCCAGTTAGAGACTTCTAGCGCGGGACAACCAAGATCCTCCCAACATTTCCTTGAAATGAAGTTTCCAGTCGTGGCAGTATCCAACTCAAGGTTGAAAGTTCTGCCTTCAATCTCGACCGGCACTTCCAGTTTGGGCAAGGATTCCTGCACGTTCACCGCATTTACTCCATGGATAAGTTTCACTTAAGACGTTGAGGACATTGTCTTCTTCGTCGAAGATTCTTTCTTTCGACAAACCTTTTCCAGATGACCCTTGATTCCACAATAGTTGCATTCAGAATCCTTGAAACGGCAGTTATTGGTTTGTGATCCGGCCGCCCGCATCGATAGCAAGCACCCTGGGGCTTGGCCGAATCAGTCGCCAAATCTCTGGAGCTGGCCTTTCCTTTGAATTTAGGATTAGTCTTACTGCGAGGAGTTACCTTGTTGACTGGCTTCGGTTTGAAACCATGGACAGTGTCCTTGGCAACCTTCGCAGCGTCCTCCGTTTCAACTGCAATTTCAATAGCCCTGGCGAAATCCAGCTCGTCATCTTTGACTTTGAAAAGGGCCTTCAGGACGGCTTCATTATTGACTGAACAAATGAAGCGCGAACGTAGAGCTTCATCCTGAGGGTCCTTTATCGAGGCAAAGTCGCAGGCTGCTGCATCCTGACGAATGCGTGCAGCCAGTTCCTGTTGAGTTTCACCAGGCTTTCGTCGCATGTCACTCCAAAACTTAAAACGTTCGTGAACGACGAATCGTCTTGGGTCATACTGTGTCTTCATGAAATTGACAATCTCATCCAAGGTGAGATCGTTGATTTTCTTCGATGGGCTCTGCTGCTTAGCCAAATTCGCCAGGAGACGGTAAACGTCCTTTGACTGATTAGTCAGGAAGATTTGAGCCTTGCGGTCTTCAGACACAAAGTGTGCTCCAGCAAATGTGCAAAACCGATCCCACTAATCGGGCCACAGCTCACTTGTGGAGTCAAACGGTCCAAAATCGGGCGTGGCGGACAAAGGATGCACCGTTGGAGTTGGACGGGACCCATCGTCCTTCGAACCACCACCCGAGGATTTGAGCATTTGCATCATTATGTCCATTTGCTCCCGATGCTGTCTTTCCATGACTTCCCGTTCTTCCCTTCGTTGACGTTCCGCCGTTTCCATCTGCTTTGTTGCTGCAACGGCTTGACTAATTTGGCAGTTTCAGACATTGTTCCAGACCCGGATCAATCCGAATAATTGACGTAATGAACAAATGTCAATGTTCGTAGAGTTGATGCCGGATCCTACCCAGTGCGCCACAAAATCCCTGTTGTATCTTTGACCAATAATAAAAGACCACCAGGAATTCCAGAATAGTATTTAATAAATCCAATGAATAATGAAAGCAATAAATGTAATGAAGGCCAGTAATAATAAAGTAATAGTCGTAATAATGTAATAATGAAATAACAAGCAGAGCAGAAATAATCAAACCGAAGATAGTAAACGTAAACGTAATGGAGACAAGTAATGCATAAATATACACATAAGTTAAGCAAAACAGCACGAACAGGAAGTACTACAAACTGCTCTTTATATAATAGTAAGGAAGCTTCTAGAATGATCCAGAAAGTTCGTCACTGCAATAGAAGCTTCTAGAAAGTTCTTCACTACTAGAAGTTTCTGGAATGTTCTACCAGTTTCTAGCAGTTTCTGGAATATTCTCCACGACACCTCCCCACCTAGCCTGAAGTCAAGGTGAAGGCGAAAACTTTCTCGTTGGCTTCCGGGGACGTTTGGATCTCCGGGGATTATGGGGACCGTACTCCTGAGGATCAGTCGGTTGAACTGCCGGCTGGGAGGCTGAAGCTGAAGGTGACGCTTCCTCCGGAACCTGGTTTGGAATAGCCGTACTATCACTAGAGGTAATAGCCACTGTTCTGGGAGTGGGGGTTATGCCAGGTTCCGTTTCATCTTCAGCAACGTAGCGCGGCTGTAGCTGTTCGACGTGCCTTCTCCACGTGGGACCCCTAGGGTAAACACGGACATTCACTGTGCGAGTACCCTTCCGCTTCGTGACAACGGCAGGTATCCAACGAGGTTCCTTATCTCGGCGTGGGCCGAAATATAAGGCGTAAACAGGATCGCCTACCCTGTAAGACGGCAACACCTTGGACACCTTTTCAGGCATTTGGGATTTAGCAGCTTCTCTGGATTGCTTCCCCTGAGCAATGTGAGCTGGAGAAGGGAGGAGCGTATCAATTCGAGTTCGGATTTGACGGGAATTGAGCAGCTCACTCGGTGAGTACCCGCTCGAATTAGGAGTTGTAGTTGGAGTTGCACCAACAATTCTTGCAGAGCCTTTCTCGGAGGAAGACTTGACTTCTGAAGGGCCTGCTTAAAGGTCTGAACAAGATGTTCAGCAGCACCATTTGTTGCGGGATGATATGGTGCTCCGGTTAAGTGAACGATTCCTCGCTCCTTGCACCAGGATTGGAACTCTTCGGACTGGAAAGCCGTGGCGTTGTCCGTGACGAGTGTATGAGGGAATCCAAAGTGAGCGAAGTCCTGTTCCAGTAGATCAATGGTTGCTTTGGACTGTCCACTGATTGTGTCGGATGGATGTCGGAGTAATAGTCGTAATAATGTAATAATGAAATAACAAGCAGAGCAGAAATAATCAAACCGAAGATAGTAAACGTAATGAAGACAAGTAATGCATAAATATACACATAAGTAAAGCAAAACAGCACGAACAGGAAGTACTACAAACTGCTCTTTATATAATAGTAAGGAAGCTTCTAGAATGTTCCAGAAAGTTCGTCACTGCAATAGAAGCTTCTAGAAAGTTCTTCACTACTAGAAGTTTCTGGAATGTTCTACCAGTTTCTAGCAGTTTCTGGAATGTTCTCCACGACAGGAACGTTTCTGGGTTTCCAGCATCACATCCAGTTGTCCCCAGATGCGCATCCCAATGCGAAAAAACTTCGGTCAGTGCCTCTAGCTCGGCGACAGAAGGTAGCCGAGGAGATACAAAGTATGGTAGATTTTGGAATCTGGGAACCTGTGGAAAAGTCTGATTGGGTCCATCCAATGGTAACGGTGGAGAAGCCTGATGGTGACATTCGAGTAACGACAGATTTGTCATCACTCAATGCCTACGTTACCCCAGACAGATATCCACTGCCTAATACCAGGGAACTATTGCTGGAATTGCAAGGTGCCAGGTACTTTACCAAGTTGGACCTAAAGAAGGCATTCTTTCATATCCAGCTGGCACCAGAAAGTCGACCTCTGACGGCACCAATTACTCATCAAGGCCTATTCCAATACCGAAGACTACCTATGGGTCTAAAAGATTCAGCAGCTGTATGCCAGAGATTGGTTGCTCAAACTCTAGCCGGATGCCCTGGAACAGTCGTTTTCGTTGATGATATTTTGGTCCACGTAATCCATATCGAAGAACACGACCGAAATCTCATTGAAGTGCTGAAACGGCTGGAGGAAAAGGAGTTCCGACTTCAACTGCCAAAATGCCTGTTTCGCGTAAACGAAGTGCCATTTCTGGGTCATATTATCACAGCGGACGGAATCCGGCCAGACCCGAAGAACGTTACCCCAATTCTGGATGCACCGGCGCCGAAGACGAAGAAACAGCTTCAAGCCTTCTTAGGAATGGTGAATTTTCATCAGGAATTTTTGCCTGACCTAGCCACCACACTGGAGCCCTTGCGAAGCTTGCTCCGGACAGATGTTAGATTTATCTGGAGTGAAGATTGTGGAAATTCATTCCAGAAACTGAAGACGATGCTAGCCAAACAACCAAGAATTAGGATTTTCGACCCTAATGCAGCAACCTTCTTAACGACTGATGCTTCGGAGGTTGGACTAGGCGCTATGCTATCTCAGATTCAGAATGGAAAAGAGGTTCCGATTGCCTACGCCTCCCATACCCTGCAGCCACGCGAGCGGAACTATGCCACCAATGAACGAGAAGCTCTTGGTTGCGTTTGGGCTTGTGAGTGCTGGAAGAAATTCCTCCTCGGACGCCACTTTACTCTGAGAACTGATCATGCAGCCTTGACGTCGCTTCTCCAGCAATCCAAGGATGCACGGAAGTCAAGCAAATCGCAAATCGCCCGATGGTTAGATCGCCTTTCAGCTTTCGACTACGAAGTCATCTACAGACAGGGCAAAGACAACCAAGTGGCCGACGCCCTGTCACGACTGTCATTGGATCAGAAGTCTTCTGCCTTGCCGGACAGCGATCTCACTGCGGCCTTGGTAAACCAAATTGGATCCGATGGAATATCATTAGCCAAATTGCAGGAGACAACTGGTGGTGACGATCTTCTACGCGAGGTCATCAACCATGTGGAATCTGGTCGATGGCCACACCGGAAGAAGATCCCACCCTTGTCGCCAATTGAGATGTTGGGAGGTCAATAGAAGACTGGTCTTCACAAGTCTTTATTAGATAAACAAGACTGTACCAAAACAGACAACAACGCACAGTTATATACCCT
>JASAND010030525.1:0-33328 GCA_030248195.1 Trissonchulus latispiculum | reverse complement strand
ATATATAACAGTATGACAAGCGTCATGCATTACATCCGTTTTGTATAGTTTTGTATGGTAACTGTTTTATGTTCATCTCTACTGCACATAATCATTCGTGTACTAGAACTTACTAAATGAGTTGAAAAGGCAAAACTGTATCCAGCAGAAATCTGGTAGCCTTCCGTCAACGGGTAGACTGTTGAGGACGGATGATGAATCACAATTTTTGGTCCAAAGGATGTTTCGTAACTAATTAATGAATTTGAAGAAATATTCAGTACCAATTTGAATCCTAAGCACAAAGTTCACCAAAACCTTTATCCGCAGAAATGAAAGTTCATTCTATTATATCACACCTAAACTCCCCAAAAAATCAAAGCCATATGAACACGTCCCTTATATGTAGGAAATTGAAAATTACCATTGTCTTGGCCTAATCCTGTTGCCATACGTTCCGAAGTATTATACTGAAAGCAGTCACCTTGATATTTGTCACGGATGTGATGGAAGTCTTCTCTGCAAAGCATGCATAAACGCTAGGAATACTTTCATAATGTTAAATTTCAACTTACTCCTATTGCAATGTGAGCTATGAGGATGAGTGAGCGAGCTACCAAGAAGACTATTTCAAATCAAACCAAACCCGGAAAGCTTCTTCACAGTGCACTATAAAACAGAATTTACGGTCAGACTTACAACTGGCAATTAGTGCTGGAAAGAGAACACTGCAGAATGAACTGGCCAATTGAAGAAGCATCAATAGGAGAGTTCAACGGGCTATCATCCTGTACCATAAAAGAATTGAAAAAGGCGGCGAATATACGCACATATTCCATCACACTAGTGTCCTCTGATGCAGCTGGTGATCTCACTAAATTCATCTGAAGCCAAGATGTAAAAAGTTAAAGCGGTGACAGTTATTGATGTTGTCATAGCCCTTACAATGGTTACACCTGTGAAAATAACAATAGATTACACAACTATTTCAATGCATTAGAACTCTTAATTCGACAAACATTCAGCCACGAATATTATCCATTAGTTTGCTAAGTATGGCCTGTTTTCCAGTCATGTTTACCAAGTTGTTGTAATATTTGTGTAGTTGTTGGCTGTTGACATTTTCCATGGTTTTTATGACTAAATTTAAAATCCCTGCGGTGGAGGAAGCTGCGGACATGAAATTGTCCCCAAATGTTTTCAGCGAAAAACCAGGACCCTGAAGCCAATGCATATCAAAGTCTGAAAATGAAGGAATAAGAAGAAAAAATTACTACGCTCATTGATTTTTCAGAACTTCCAACAGCATGAATTCCCCATGTCGTATATTCTTTTCAGAGAATCACATGTTGTAAAGTGTTTCAGAAATGCTATTATGCTACTTATTCCATTTTGTCTGTAATGACAGGTCACTGACGCATTTGCATATGGCACACCTGCTTTCTTGTATTTCATTGTGTACGCAAAGTATTTTGAAACTTCGAACTGTGGAAATTGACAAAACGTAAGAAAGCTAAATTGAAATATGCCCTTACGGTTCCGATGCAAACCAAAATCTTCAGTTTGACACTAGTTCCGGACAAAATTTACTACAGTGATTTTATAACATTATGCAAAATGCTCATCATACCGAAAGCTTGTGGATCATTCAACAGCAAATACGAGTAAAGCGTGTTGTATTTTGTGGATTGCTGCAGAGCAGGATATCAACATTTACTTTGTTTTCATTCAACCCGTTGTTGAAACAAGCAGTGTCATTCAATAATACAGCTAAAAACGTGTCAATGGTATTTGTCTGTTTGTTTACCATTTAATGCGCATACGTCATCGATATTGTCTTGAATTTGGCAAATCTGAGAAAAGAATCTCCAGCAAGATTTGATAATCAGCCCAGCAGTCCCGAAATACATATCAGAGTGCAAACAGACATTCTCTTCGTTATTAAAAAGTTCATCGTTAACTACAGTTTTCCAATTCTCCATTGCAAATTGGATGTGCCTAGAACAGCCAGGAGCAAATATGTAACTACTTGTACCAAGAGTACATAATAAAAGAGTGAGCCACTAGGCACACTCCATGTTATCAGAGCAAAACCTATGCTCTGCTCGCTAACGGCCCACCTCCCCCGCAAATCAGACCCTAGTGATCCCCCCGCAAAGCAGTACCTAGTCGAAACGGGGGTACGCTCACTCGTTCTATATTTATGTGGCTAAGCTCGAAAACACTAGCAGTGCGTGCGCGTATTTTGTGCCTGCTTCGAGCTTTAGAACACAAACATGCGGGGTGGGAGGTGGGCCGTTAGCGAGCATAGTTTTTGCTCTGATAACAGAGAGTGTGCCTAGTGGCACACTCTTATATTATGTACACTTGCTTGTACACAGTGTACCGTTTAGACTATCAAATCGGCAGGCCGCCGTGATTGGCTTCAAATCCAGAGCGGCACCGACCTTTACAACTGCGGTCATCTACTTTGCATTCAAGTGCGAGCAATGCTGGAAATGATTGATGGAAGCAGGCTGGCGAGGTTAGCCGGACAGTAGTGAGGATTTTACAAACTCTGCCTTCGGTCTGTGACACCTTTTGCGACATACTTAATAGGGTAGCTAAGCTATCCAATACAGCGTGTACAGATATAAAACGCCCATTTCCTGGTTCAATCTATGGAATGCTCCGTTTAGCTAGCCGCCAGGGTCATGGTCACTAGCTTGCCGATAGTCGCTACTCGGAGTGACCGGCTAGCCCGTTTGACATCGGACGTCCAGCAGAAGTGTTGTTACAAAACCATTTTATATATTTAAACTAAGTAGAAGAGAAATTATAATTATAATATCGAAGTCATCCAAATACTTACCCAATTGAAGAGCTTCTTGAATTCAAGATACTTTCTATTGCAGGCATAGCTGCAAATCAATTCAGCCTAGTCTAAAGCGAACCTGTTGCAAATTTTTGAATCTCATTAAACAAAGAAAATTTAGGTTGTGCAAGAATGAATTTACACCTGAGAGTACAGCTTTTATTCCATAGCGTTGTCCATTTATTGGATTGTTTGTCATATGTTGCACCAGTCCATATTTCGGCAGAGTAGCCGTAAATAGCAAACATATTGGAACCATAGATTCTGTCATTCTGTCTAAATAAGGAATACACAAGTTTGCTGAAACCGATACTGTTGAATGTGCTGAATTGGCTAGCAAGCGCTAATGCAAATTACAAACAATAAGATAATTCAAATCTGCACCAAGCATATTTCTTATAAACTACTAAAGCTCACACCACGTTATGCATAAAATCATATAACTGATGTTTGTCGACAAATGTCGGCAGATGCGCTCCTGGTAGTATTTTTTCACAATAATCTTCGGATGCAAATGCGCTAAAATTTACAAAAGTTAATGGTAGCATGTAGCTGAATAGGTGTTGTATACAGTATTAATCTATATTTAAAGCTATTCTAAAAGCTATTCTAGAAGTTCTTTTGGAAACAACTAATGCACTTACACGCAATTGCTATTGTACTTGAATTTAAGAAAATTTCAAAAGCAATCAGGAGAATGGAATTAGCAAAGGTGTAATAGAACAAAACAACATGATAGGATGGCATGACAGGGACGGGATATAAAGGGCGACAACAAATTTACAGGGTATGCTTTTTTTAAAATATTTCGACATTTGCAATTTTTCTCATTTTTAGTTTCTGCTGTCCGCATCAGTGGGCGAAATCATACAAGACTGCTTCACGTTAAACCGGCATTGCAATTCTCTACAGCCCTACTAAGTGGACTCTCTATGTATTAAAAATTATAAAAAGAAAAAACAAGCAAAAAGCTAGCGGCAGAAAAATTTTCGATGTATAAGATATACGACTATCATAGTTTGTCACCGTAACGTACTTGTCACTAGCTAGAAACATGTGATGTCTTCACATTTATTCAAAATTACCATTACCGAGTCGAAGCCAGAATACACCAAAACGAGCAGACCAAATTAGCAGTACCATATTATCTCTACCTCTCCTTTCGCTGCCACGCCTTGTCCAATTTCTGTAACGTTGTATCTGACTATTTTTCGAAAATTTGCTTTCGCACTCGAACATCTTGTATTGCTTTGAGAATATATGGGGATATGTTGAGTGTAAGAACGAGCAAAATCCGTGAGTACGATTATTGACAAGAGCGCTTACCACAACATATCCTTTTTTTAAGGACAATTGTATTTACTGATGACCTAACCGTACAAGTTCGCTCTCCACTTCGCCTCTCTAGGATCCACTTTCCCAGCTTTACTTTCAAATGAAGGACAAATTCTTAGTTAACTAACAACCAATATGTTGATTACTCTTGTATCCACGGGTTTTTGTTTGGAATAATGTGTGGAACATAATAGCAGGCTCTGTCTGCTCGAATCCAATTTGGTGGGCAACGGTGAGTCTGTGGAATCTCGGCTAAACATGCATGTAATCAAGAGATATATTATAATTTTATTTGTAAGTCCTGCATTTATTTTGTATTTGTAAACGTCTGGAAGTTTGGGGGCTACATGGGTCAAAAAGTGGTCTCCTATTTTTTCAAATTATGTCCATTGATAGTGTTTTCTTTAGGTCCTATGCGAATGATTGAAATTATAGTTAACTTCTTTCAAGAACAAAAAAGTTGCAGCCACTCCAACTTACGGAAATAGTTGTATAGAAACTGAAAAACTGGAATGTTTAAAATTTCTGCATTTTAACAACATTTTGCAACTCTATGGTGCAACAATAGTATATTTCAAACGGTTTTGATTTAAGTATCTATTGTTGCCAGAAGCAACAGTTTTACAGTTCCCATGTTTGCCATTTTCAGTAGAAAATTTAAACTTTGAGAGGCGGCACCATTTTATTGTGAATTAAATTAGCGCCATTATTTCAATGGCTTGCATAGGCTTTTGGGCTATCAACACGCTCTATTTTACGGTAAAGGGTCGAATTTTTGACCCAAGAAGGCCCCTAATATACCAATCTTTAAAGTACTATTTACACCGTATCTGTATTAAGAGATTCTGGCTAACTTACGGAAGGGCTTAAAAGCAGAAGGGCTACTAAATTCTTTAGCTGAAGACAATTCTGTGTACCAATGCAACAGATCTACCTGTTAAAACAAACAGAAATCCAGCAGAAACAGAAACAGTTATCTTCCAACTTGTAAAATCAAGACTGAATCGCTGTTCGCAAATAAACGAGAATTTTCCATAACGACTTGGAAGCAGGTTCTGCGAAGAGGATATCTTCTTCTGTAGAGGTATTAGTTAGATCCATAAATTTATTCCTTACGCCGAAATGGAAGCAGTGTTCCAGCCATAGTAGTTGTGTTGAATAAACTTAGGATTAATAATAATAATTATTAGAACCATTACACTAGATGAATGTATACAGTAACAAATAAGCTGTTTTCCAAGAAGTTATTTATGCTGCGCAATTAGCACATGCTTTTCACGTTAGCTTAAATGTTTACTTTCTTTAAGAATATATATTGCGGGAGAATATGTGGGCCAACTTCTTCTTGTCACTGCTTTACAGATCTGCTAAAGGAAGTGCTTGAAATTTTCGTTGAAACCGGTCACGTCTCCAATTTTGCTTTTGTTGCATTTTCAGTACATTGACGTATATATCTTCTTAGAATTCTTATAGTGTCGCGTTTTGACAATTTTATGTTTTGTTATTGCTGTCCTGCCTCTTCGCGTTTTTGGACAGTAAAGATATTTTTAACCTAAATTAAAACTATTAAAAATCTTATACTACAGACCGTGCAGACCAACAGTCTTTGAAAGACATACTACGAAGATTACACGATGGCGTCAATGAAATGAAATCCCACAACTGATTCAGTTTTTAACAAGATTTCACGGCCAAACTTTTAAAAACAGTTTTGCAACAAAGTGCTTTTTTTAAAAATACAAAAATATTAATGTCTATTAAAAGCCCAGTCATTTTTAATTCATAATCAGGCCTGTTTTATGTGTACATATTTTTATCTCGCCTAGAGGCGAGATACTTGTGATCGAATTTGTCTCATTTTGAACTGTTTTGACACTAAGATAACAAGCTGGCTCCTAAAAAGAGCATAATCTCGTCGTCGACATGATCTTCACAACGTCTTGTTTTGCGACATTACACAGTTTCTTATTCGGAACTTCCACTCTGTAATACGTTGTGAGCAAAATTGATCGAATTTAGCAAGCGCTATCCTTATCGGGGTTGACGGGACATTTAAGCATGAGAAGCGGGTAAGCATAGGCAAAAGAGGGTTCCCTGGCAGCGTTATGCCTATTCAAAAAACGTGTCACTGCAGTTTGGGAACGAATTCAAACTTAAGCTTGGTTCGATTGTGCCTGAGTAGTGGCTCAATCGGTATAGTGTTGGCCTAGTTATCCAAAGATTGTGGGTGCGATCCCCACCTCAGGCCCGAATTTTTCGGGTCGGAGGTGCTGTAGTGACATCCTTACTTCTTTCGTTTATTATCGTTTATTTTCCTTCTTTTGTCATAAAACTGCAAGTAAATGAAGTTCATAAAATAAGAGAACCTGTCACTGTCTTGTAAAATTTATCCAGAGTGTCATACAAATATCTACCAAATTTCAATTAGTAAGAAATTTCTAATTCCTAAGTCGCTCATTTACCAACCAGTCGAGTCACAGTATAAGCGAAACTTTGCAACCTGAACAACACTAAATACGGATATATTTTACTAAAATGGGAGCTTTTCGTACTATTAAAGCTATCCTCAATTCGTTAGAATGGCATTCAGTATCAGCTTTTGCTCTAATAGGTAGGCTTATCGGAACAATTCATGTTGTGTGATCCAAATTTTGCCATACTGCCGGTTGCATTCCGGAGTTAAATAAATTCCTGTCAGCAGGATAAGCAGCAGTATTTTTGTAGACTGCTTACCGTTCCTAGAGTTGCCTTACTTGGCCTGTCATAAATCAAAAAATCAAGCAGAAATAATCTGTGCTGTCTGAACAGTAGCCTAATTTAATTGTAGTTGACTATGAAACACGCTAGTATCTTTGAATGAACGCTGATCATCTTGAATGTTACAACCAGACTGCGATCAGATTTTGAAAACTAATTTGCATAGTGTTAATATCTTAATATTTCAAGATTTTGCTTCAACCCAAGGGGGCCCGGCGAAAATGATTTCTTCATTACGCACAACTGTGACTAACAGCCCGCCTTTGATTTATTTTATGGCGACATTCGTTTAATATATCAAATTTAATAAATAAAAATTAAGTTCAGCAAGATAATACTTACTCAATTATCAGAAATTGTTATGGTCCCTTTGAACAAAAACCTAAAGAGTTGCTGAGGGCAATGATGAGCATAGCATACAAATATAATGCTGTCGAAATGTAGTTCATTTCGCGCCAGAAACGTTAACAGCTATCTCGCCTTTAGGCGAGATAAAAATGTGATCTATGCTTATCACAGGCCTCAATATGTGGCTGTTTTTGAAGGGGGGTGGCACTAGGACACTTTCTTGTTCAAGTATTTTTAACTTTAATTTCGCTTTACTTTCATTTAGCTTGATTGTTGTTTCTTGTAAAGAACAAGATTATTTTCTTTTCAATAAAGATTTAATAATTAATAGGCTAATGTTTCTCGTTGAATTTTCACATTGCCCCCTTTGGTTGACCGAAATGTTCTGGATTCACCAGCTTTTGTACAATATGCAAATGAGTTTATATTCTGCTAGCCTTAGTAATCACTGATCAGTGATCCAGAGCAGTTGTATTCCCAAATCATATACTTCTTGAGTCCAAAATTACAAGAGAAAGAGAAATTTACTTGAGAAAAAGTACACAAAAAATTGCTGTGAAGCCGTTGCGCATGAGGTAAAAAGCATTTTGGAAACGTACACTGGATCTGAGACGGCTGTGCTGGCCAACAAGGTGTATGAGCGCAAGTCTAAGTGTTGCGACGTTTAACTTCATGAGTCTTAGTAAAACTGTAGAAAACTAACAACTGACTTTAATTATAACTACACAAGACACGTTACATATATTCCATCACTAGAACATTACGGTATTTCTATTAGCGGGACGTATCTCAAGGATACAACATTTCCCCTTTTCATTTTAAAAAGCATAGAAGTATAGGACAAATTCAAATTTCTAAAACGTCAAAGCTTTTAGATATGAAGTTTATATTATAATAATTTCTTCTTCGCTCTCTTGTCTTTGTCTTTCTTCAGTCTCAACCTGATTCACACGCGGAACAGGCTCTGACGGACACACTCTGACAAAGTGCCCTTCTCCACCACATAGACGGCAAATCGCTTTCTTCGCAGAGCATTTCCCTGAAGATCCGTGAGGACCACCACAGCTAGGACAACAGTCACTGGATTCTCCACCATGACCTTTCCTTTGAGCCTTGCGTTCCCACGATCTCGTGAAATTCTGCTGAGAAACCCGATTTACGGTAGAAGCGTTAGCGGAAGCTGACTCCATGGACTTCGCTTCGGCGACTGACGATTCAATCTGACGGGCCAGACTTAGCGCTTTTTCAAGGGTCAGGTCTTTTTCCATTAGCAGCCGTTGACGAATCCTACTTGAGGCTGTCTTTTCCACGATCTGATCCCGTATCATTTCATCGGTAAGACCGTCGTATTCACACCGTGCAGCCAGGGCTCGCAAGTCAGAATACCAGTCGTTGATGGGTTCCCCTGACATCTGCCCCCTCTTGCGAAATTCGAACCGGCATGCCACAACATTTTGCTTCGGGTCGAAGTGTTCCTCCAGGATCCTCATGGCATCCTCTAGGGTCTCCACTCGTTCTGCATCGGGCAGGCTGTAATATATCCGTTGCCCTTCCGCCCCTAAGCAACTCAGTAGTACTGCAACCTTGCGCTCAGCTCCAAACTGTTGGCGCATTCCTCCAATTGCAGTAAGGTAGTTGTGGAACATCCGTTTCCAATGCCTCCACGGGATTGGAAGAGAACCAGGGCAGGATAGTAAAGCGGGTGGAGCTAAAGCTTGCTCCATGTCAAACACCGCTCGTCGCCAATGTAGAAAACTAACAACTGACTTTAATTATAACTACACAAGACACGTTACATATATTCCATCACTAGAACATTACGGTATTTCTATTAGCGGGACGTATCTCAAGGATACAACAAAAACTGCATAAGTGTACTGTCTGTCGTAAAGTTAAGTTGAGACCAAAATCATATATTATTTCCGTGGTGTGCGATGCATACATGTCCTGCAGGAGGTGAAATTTGTGGGGGGGGGGCTGAACCGGCGACCCAAGGAAAATGTGATTAAAGAAACGGGATTAAATTGAAATTTTAACCCTTAGTGTATTAAAGAAGTAGGATTGAATTTAGTTCGTTTAACGCGTTTAACTCACCGCACTCTATTTTAATCCGTTTAATCCAAGGTGCTGTGAGATATGCGCTACAGCATGGCAAGATTAACAAACTATTTCTTTGTCACTGTTGTGCAATGTCTTTGGTTTTAAGATTTAGCTAGCTTTCGTTTGTGTGAAAACCTTGGTTTCCAAAATTAGCTACAATATGCAAATTAGTTTTCGAATATATAAGGGAGGGAACTTTCGACAAAAGCGGTCACTTTTCACTTTCTCAGCCAGAAGAAATTGGATCACCACCACATCATCAAAAGGTTAAAGGTTGGTTCGGGGGTTTGGGGGGAAATGCTGAATGCGGTCGTCCTTTTTCTATTGTATGCTTGAAAATTATATCTGTTTGAAATTAAGTATTGCCTTCTAGTTGCGTCAAATTAGGGATCTCATTTTTGCACACTCATCACGAACCCGCTCTGAGCGAGCGACCATTTAGTCCTAGTCATCAAATAACCACAAAATTGTTTTACTGAGGTCTGGACATCACACACCTTCGACAACAACCTGCAAATAAACGGTCTGTCATCGTGAATCTAGCACCAGGGTTTCATCCCCTACAGTGCTGTTTCCTTAATGCGGATTAATTTCAATCCAATCCGTTTAATCTTTAAAGAAATAGGCCCCAAGAGTAAGAATTTTGATAAGACTTGAAAAAACACTGACCGTTTGCCAAGCAGACTTAATTTCCCTCAAACTTATATCTTTTAACTGAGTGTTATCTTCACAGTTTTTAAACACTACACAACTGTAACTTACAATTTTTTGCTTACTTGTATATATTTCTGCAAATCTCATGGAACGGATTACGTTCAACGGCGAGATAATGCCCCTTTTAGGGGCCTACTTGTTATATTAGCAAGATGGAAGGGTAGGTAAACTATGTAAAAACGTACCATGCGAAGACCCACAACTGTAGAACTGATTGCTGCTTTCCAATAAGGATTGGCTGTGCAAACAGTCACCGCTGGTATTGCAATTTTCTGTTTTAACTGAAAACAAGTGAATAAAAATGGTTTGGATGATATACTAGTAACGTATAAAATTAATTTTGAGATTTGTGTGAACTATATACTACCTACAAACCTACCTACTATAAACACCTACAAACCTACCTACCTACCTACTATACTACCTACCTTGCTGCTGATACTTTACCGTTGTTTCAGTACACGGCAAACGACTTAACCTAAACTTCTAAGTATGTTAAGGTGGTGATTCCTTTTTGAGACATCAACTTTGATCAACATCAACATCACACTTATTAATCATTAATTCTTTGCAGTTAAGAAGCAATTTTTATATCGGAATACAGCTTAACATTTTCTCTTTCTAATGAACATAGTGAACCTTTAAGGTGCTGGTTTCCTCTCGAGTATTTTTTACTCATACGACTTTAATCCTTTTCGTAAATAGCTAAAACTTGCTAAATAACTTATTTCCGTGCTCTTTAACATTCTGGGACCAGTCCCGGATTTTTAGGACAAAAGTTAAGAAAGTTTTGGTTTTTGCCTTAGGCTTCCAGTAGATAGACCGGACACGGGATTGGTTGTTATGACTGGAATGAGGACACAAAAATGAACATTTCTGCTTTTACAACCTTTGAGCTATCTCCAGTGGTTAAGTCAGTATAAGCAAAAAACATTTTGAAGGTCAAAAAATGGCCATTTTCGAGGAAATAAGTTTTTTCAAAATTACTGCCAAACCTTGCGAACAATTTTGTTCCATTTATACTCAACCGATACAGCGTCTAAATGCACATTTTATGAATCCCTATTAGCCGGACTTTATTGCTTTCCGCTAGAGATTTGGCCGGAAAACCATTTTGGCAAAACTGCGGTTATTTTGTTTTGAACATCGATTTCTCAAAAACTACTCAACAGATTTCGGAGATTTTCGGCGAAATGGAAATTCATACTATTGCGGAGGGACGTTTTCTTGGTTTTGGCTAAAACTTTCACAGTTTCGAGAAAATTCAGTGCAAAGTTTAAAAATTTAGTGCTTCCGTGCATTTTGCGAATTTTCTCAACCGTTGAGTGATACTGAGCAAAACCCCAAAAAACAACCCTCGGCCAATACGTCCTCTCTATGATAGCGCAAAAAGAAATTTCGTCTGGTTCCGCAGTTTTGAAAAATCAGTTCAAGTTCACAGTTCAAAAATTTTTGGTCTATATTTAGCCGTTGTGTCAAAACATTTCTGCTATTTTTTGCTAATTTTGCTAATTTCGTAAGCTCATGTGAATGTCCTGATTATAAGCTTCAAAACGATGTATAAAGCTCTTTCCAACTCCCAAAATTACGAAAGTTATAGCGTTTTAAAAAATCACCAAAAAAGCACTGCACAAAAGGATACCACCACCTTAAGGTGGTGATTCCTTTTGAGCACATATTGTTGATTGACGGCGTAAACCAGGATGAAATTCAACGAAACTTTCCAAAATAAGTTGTTTTAGCGTTCTAACACCCTCCGCGCAATCGCGCTTCAAAAATTCAACATTTGCGTTCAGGGCGGTTTTTGCCAGTTTCTGAAAGTTTGGCAGCAGCTGCATGGCTATGACTATATCCATTCGAACGAACTCGTTAAACTCTACAATTTTGCTTTTGGAAGCAACTTTCTAGCTTTTCCCTATCGTGAGATATAGCCAATTTTCTTATTTTGGCGTCAAAAACTTGTCCTTTCTGCAGAAATCAAATAATCCACTACTTCTTGAGCTACGAAAGCCGTAAAATTTAACTAAGGGTGTCGATTTAAAGGTCTCACAGAGGCCAATTATCGGAGGCATGACCATCGTACAATTGCTATCCCTTAGGCTGCTATCACAAAAAATGTAGTTTTTGCAAAAACACGACCAAATTTTTTCCAGCGATTGTGCAGAATTTAGTATGCAAGCTAGAGAGTTGCCACTTAGCAGATGTGTTCTACACAAAAATACCCCGGGACCCTTTTTAGTTGCCCCGATAGCTGCTTTCTAACTGAAGTAGTGGCTTGCCAAAGTAGTGAAAAGTAGGCAAAATCCAGGTTGCGCAGACATTTTAGTTTATTTCTCCATAACAAAGAGCGATATCAAAATAACTAAAAAAGGGTCCCCAGCTATTTGATAGAGGTATCGAATGCTCTAACCGATGTCCTGCGAAAAAATTTACTTCAGCCTGCAAAAAATCTGAAAAATTATACTTCTTCTAAAATACAGGAAAAACATTTTGGAAAGCCAAACTTAGATTCATTGTACTCATTAAAAAGAGAAAATGTTAAGCTACATTTTGATATAAAGATGACTTCTTAACTCCAAATAATGAATGAATAATAGTGGTTCAAAGTTGATGTCTCCAAAAGGAATCACCACCTTAAGGGGGGGGGGGTAGAGATGAGCATTTCGGCCCGTCGGCCCGGCCCGGCCCGCCCCGGCCCGGCCCGCGGGCCGGGCCGGGCCGACATCCATTGGTTAGCGGGCCGGGCCGGTCCGGGCCGGGCCGAGAAATTTTTCAACAGCGGGCCGGAACGGGTCGAAACGGGCCGGTTCGACTCTAAGAAATGTTGTCAAATCACTAAAATTAGCATTACATTTGCTCATTCAGGTTGTTTTACAGCAAAATTTAAGATTTCGTAGCATAATTTAGCGTTTCCAGCATTCACTAAAGCCTTTGAAATAATATTGTTAGTTATATTTTCGAAATTTTCTTTTGGCGGGCCGGGCCGGGCCGAATTTTGTTAGTTTGCGGACCGGGCCGGTCCGAAAAGTTTTGACAGCGGGCCGGGCCGGGCCGGGCCGAGCAAGATTTTGGAGCGGGTCGGGCCGGGCCGGGCCGAAAAAATCCGGCCCGTGCTCATCTCTAGGGGGGGGGTCGTTTTGGTCAAAAATCAATAGTCACGGATTTCGCTCATTTTCACACATAATGTGCCCCCATATGTTTTCAAAAACAAGACAAAATATTAGTGTTCGAAATCAAACTGTGACAGAGTTAGACAGGTTCAAAGTCGGAAAACTTGAAAAATTCCGGTGAATAGCCTCCGGTGAATAGCCCTGCAAGGAAAGGTGGAGACCGAATGCGACTGAGAACAGCGTTGACCGATACACCAAATTAAAGCTTTTATTAAGGTAATATTTAAGTGCAGATGCGGCTCAAGGCTAGCTATCCAAGCGTTCACAATGCATGCTTGAGTGATGCACTGACCAAACTTTAGAGGACTGCCCAGTATAACTTAAACTCATTTTATCTTGCACAGACGGCATTTTAGACCAATGATTCTATGAGAAAGGTTGCTCCTTGTTTCATTAGCTATCGATTGATACCCAATTTGTCTATATTTGGAAAAATTTAAAAATTGGCATTTTTCACCTATAAAGATTAAAGGTGCCGCCACAGCAGTCATTTTCAATATTTACGCATTTCTTTTGGCCACATTATGTGACAGACATGGCTTTATTAGTCTGCCAGGTTTCCTGATTTTTTACCACATAATCAGTGAGAAATTATGAAAAGAATGTGAAAGTTATGAAAAATGGCCATTTTTAGCAAAATTTGCTGTTTTGTGGCAAGTTTTTTGAGCTTACTGTAGATAATACTTGCATAAGACGTGTTTTTATGCGTAGCGTGCAGCTGTCTATTGGCCATTTCTGTAGCTTTTGCCAATCGTTCAAGCAAAAGAGTACAGTAGGTCCTGTTTTTCATGGTCCAAAAATGGCCGGTTTTCCAAAATTCTGACTTTAAAAATTTGCCAAAAATCCGTCACTAAACTGAATTGCATTAAACTAAATAGCTGCACTCTGCAATATGTCCTTGTCATATGTGGAAAGTTTCAGCGCTGTATCTTTCAAGCAGCGAAATTTTTCTGCCACAAACGTTTTAACCTAACTTCTTCATTTTTCCTATGTTAACACATGTCAAGGTAACCCTTGAAGGGCTCTACAAAACGATAGAAGCAGTATTAGGTAAAACGCACTTGTCTTGTTTTGAGGACCGATGGGGACTACAAAATATGTGAAAATGAGCAAAATCGGAGATGGTCGAGAAATCGGCAAGAAAGTGACCCCCTTAACCTCTCGGAAACAATTTTACTGCATTTTTGAAGTAATTTAATTTTCCAGATTTTTTTGCAGACTGAAGTAAATTTTTTCGTGAGGCGTCGGCCACATCATTCGATTCCACATCAAATAGCTGGGGATCCTTTTTTAATTATTATGAAACCGCTCTTCGTTATGTAGAAATTAGCTAAAATGTATGCGCAACCTGGATTTTGTCTACTTTGGCAAGCGACCAGTTTAGCTAGAAAGCAGCAATCGGGACAACTAAAAAAGGGTCACTGGGTATTTTTGTGTAAAACACATCTAGCAAGTGGCAACCATCTAGCTTGCATAGTAAATGCTCCACAATCGCTGGAAAAAATTTGGTCATGTCTTCGCAAAAACTACATTTTTTGATAGCAGCGCACGGGATAGCATCTGGAAAATTACAATGCCAAAAATAATCGGCCTCGGCGAGACATTCAAATTGACACCCTTAGTTTAATTTTACAGCTTGCGTAGCTCAAGGAATGGTAGATTATATTATATTTGGTTTCTGCAAAAATGACACGTTTTCAACGCCAAAATAAGAAAATCAGCTATACAGAAAAGCTAGAATGAATATAATCTTTCGAATGAATATAATCGCTATGCAGCTACTATCTAATTGTCAAAAATCGGCAAAAACGGCCCTGAACGGAGACGTCGAAGTTTAGACGCGGTATTGCGCGGAGGGTGTTAGAATGCTAAAAGAATTTATTTTGGAAAGTTTCATCCAATATCATCTTGATTTGTACCGTCAACCAAAAATATGTGCCCAAAAGGAATCACCACCTTAAGCAAATGTGCCAAAGACATGACAGATTCAGTCCAATAGATCTTCGCATAATCAAAATAGTATAGTTGCTGTCATATTAGACAAGTAAATCATTTCGCAGATTCATCTAAGCACCCTTGTAACATTGTTGTAACACCAGTTGTAGTTGTACAACCAGCTAAACTTACAGTAGTTTTCACGGATGTCGGAAATTTGAAGTAATTGATTATTCCAAAAGTGAGTATCAGCAAAACGCACATCGGAGGTAGAACCAAGGCAAACTGTACAATGTTACCAAAACGATGCAATATAAGGTGCCGGGCTGCATGTAGCTAAACAAATGTGTATTTAACAAAATCACACCTCCCACGTAAGTTAACAGTAAGGTGTTATACAATTATAAATTTGTATTTTGGAAGATGGCGGAATTGATGCAGATATGAAACCTTTACCAATAGTACACAATGTGAACATATAAACGACAGCATAGCCCATCATAACGTAAGATATTTTCACAACACAAAATCTAAAACATCAAAGGAGTTAGCAACGAATGCCAGTCGATCTTATTTTTCGAAGCAAGACCAATAATGGGATATCCTAATCTAGTCGCAATCACACTCCCAAATATTCTAAGAGACGAACTTTCCCGCACCTCTCTTTATTTTAATTTTACGTCCTCCTTTACATTTTTCTCTATTTCTCAATAGAATCGTAATTTCGTTTTTTCTTTCCCCTTTTCTCCTACTTTTAATGGCTTCCCTTTGATTTTCATTTTAAATCACCATTTTTAGGAATAACAGCTGAAATTTAATTCAAGTATAAATTTATTTATCAAATCTACTTACAGAGACGACATAGTCTTGAAACGTCCACACATCCGCCGCAAACTTTTCAGCCTTCACTTTGCTTACTAAAACCAAAGAGTTCTGTAAAACAAAATAAAAAGTCATCAAGTGTATGGCGAGATTCTTTGAAACTTTCACCACACACACAGAGAACTACAGTAGGTATGCAACTAGATCTACAGTAGGCATAAATTTTATCAGAAGCCATCAAACTTACATCTTTTAGACAGAACATTAATTAGGACAAGCATTATTAAAAGCAAGGAGTAACCCAACGAGCATCCCATGATAATCTTTGTCTCAGATGACAATCCATGGTTTTCATCTACATTGTCATGTCCAGACATCTTAGATATGGCACCTTCAACATGAATTAGGCTAAATTTATATCATTGTAGTTTAAAAATCAGTAGTAGGCTAAGATGATTGCATTAAATTCAAGCATAGTTCAAGGGTTCTAGCTCTTTTAAAACCCAGAAATGCTAATGTGGTGACTGGGGATTCGTTTTGGTCACGTATCATTGATTGATGGCTCAAATCAAGATGAAATTTGATAAAACTGTCCAAAGTCTAACACAGTCCATACAATCCCGCTTCAAAAATTTGACATATGCGTTCTGGTAAGATTTTACAAGTTTTTAAAAATTTGGTAGCAGTTGCATAGTCGCAAATATACTCGTTCGGAAAATCGCATTCTGCTCTACATTTTTGCTTTCGAAGCAACATTCAATCTTTTCTCTGTCGCGACATGTAGCCAAACATTTATTTTGTTATAAACTTGTCACTTCTTCTGGAATCAATTAATCAATCGTTTAAGCCTACGCAAGTCGTAAAATTAAAATTAAGGTGTGGACTTGGAAGTCCACTAAGGCTAACTATCGGAGGCATAGCCATCTTCTAATTGCTAACCCATAGGCTGCTGTCATAAAAATGTGGATGTTCCAAAAACAAGACCTAATTTTTTTCCAACGATTGTGAAAAATTTGGTACGCAACCTAGACCGTTGTCACTTAGTATACCTATTCTATTCGAAATACCCCGGATCCTTTCTGTATAGTTGTCCATTGCTGCTTTTTGATAAAGTGTAATTGGGTAAAACTGAAAAAAGTCTGCAAAATCCAGGTTTGGCATACAAATTTCTTCATGACGAAGAGAGATTCACAATAATTAAAAAGTGTCTCCAGCTATACCATAAAAAAATCGAATCATGCAACGCATTTAAATTTACATTTGACTGCAAAAAATCTGGAAAGTAACGTCCTTCTGAAATGCTTTAACTGTTAGTTTTGCTGTTACTACCAATTTGTTTGAAATCCGGTCATTCTGAATGTCTCATAGCTCTTCTAAATAAAGAACAGTGCGTTTGCTGCAAAACAGTTCTTGCATCATAAAAGCCTTCGAATATAACCTCTGCAAGTATTAAAAAACAAAAAGAAAAAATCGGTAACTGTTTTCCATTCCTTATACTTCACAAGCGATGGGTTATATTTGCATGCTTGCTGCTAACGAAGTCTTGCAACAAACATAGCTGTCTTTTAATGTATGAATAAGACGCAAACTGGTAATCTGTTAAAAATAGTGTGTGCTTCCGAGCTCGCTAAAGTGCTTCAAACATTGGAGCAGCCATTAGTCTAGCACACTAATGACCACAGCCGTAAGCGTGCAGGATATAGTGGCGTGCCCTCATTCATTATGGGCTCTTGCTAGTATTAACGAAAACGTGAGCACAAAGGCTGCAAATTTATTCTTAAGGTGACTTGATTTCTTTATTTATGACAGTTCAAGAAATTCCATTAAAATTTAGTGTTAAGTTTAATGTAATTAATGTAATGCTTAATGTATTTAGTGTACTTCCATGGTCACTAAACCACTAAGACAGGGTTTCAACTATTAGGCAAACGATATGCTATTACTGCTTATTCCTGTCAAAGAACAGATTTGCATGTTAATCACCTTAATGATTACCATAGTTTAATAAATAATTAGGTGACTAGCAAACTTTGTAATGGGAATCGCAAAAACTTTGGTTGTAGTACATTTACTGTTAGTGATATGAATATTATCGAGGAGATGCATAAGTCAAGGAATGGTGTCCACGTACACGTATAAAAACGTTTAGAATCTCTCACACTAATTTAAAAATTGAATGATTGGTATAATAACAATGGAAGTTGGGATCGAAAAAGTGCATGTGGTGGTAACTGTGTACCTTCTGCAGCCTTCAAGTCTGCATAAAGCTTCCTCTTCACAATTTCACCTATATTTGATGTGCTGTAATTCCGGAAGGTGCTCTTGTTTTCTGAAACATAATACATACATAGCATTCGCTTACTGAACAAATTACTTCAACTACATTACATTTTTCACTGTCCAAGTTCAGAGTAACTTTGGAAGAAAATTACAAACAGTTTATTACAGTTGCAATATATTAGGTCGTGTAAAACCAATTTATAGACATTCACGTCTCACAATTGTCCTATCAACTGAACGCTGGAGCTTCAAACAAACACCGCTGAGGAAAACCGGAACTAAAACCTATATTTAACTCTTATTTATCTAATTTCTTAGACGCATATTTAAAGTTAAAGCTATAACCATTACAAATATCTTCAGCGGGGCTGGCTTTTAGGTCTTGGCCTTGGATGTCGCCGAGAGTAGAGAGACTATTTCTGTACTTTAAACTCACGCTCACAATTCAAAGAAAACTCATTGGCAATCTATGAATTGACAAAAACACTCCTGCTATTCTTAGTGACGACCCAAATTTTACCCATATTGCTGCTCAAACGTTATCATTGTTGCATCACATTGTTGTTACAACTCATAGTTTTGCGAAAACCTACGGTACTCACCCGATTTGATACACCTGCATAACCTGGAGACTGCAATGTCGCCAGCTTCACATTCTGGCAAATTATTAGTTGATTGGGGAATACGGCAAACGTTATCCCAGGTTTGCCAATGCATTCCTAAGGCATGTGCAGAAGAGACAATTTCAACATGGCATCGTCTGGCGCTCAGCAAACTCAAAAGCTGACGCTTTGACATATATGTAAAGTCTTCAGTCCAGCGGTTAAAGCTACACCGCATGTTATGGTGCAAACATGTTGAAGTACAGTCAGAGCTAGGAACTGAAAAGTACCAGTGCCCTTTTCCCAACTGAATGCTCTCATCTGTAATTAAAGCAGCGAAAATGTTAATATCTTAAGCAAAACAATAAAATAAATTAACAACATCGTGAACCAGTTTTCGACCTTGCAAGCCAAAATGCCTACAGTTATTGACAAGCTATATTGTTTTCGGAGCATTAAACGCAAGGCCATGAACATAAGCCCTCTAGCAGGGAATTAAGATAACTATGCAAAAGAATTCTGCACTCTTGGTAAAACTAATCTACAGGAGCCTCTGCACGTTCGCTGACAACGACGCGCTGTACTGTAAAACAACTTACTTTTGCATATGCAGCTGTCTTGAAACTGTCCGTTTAAGGATCGGCATGGTCCTTCCAGTATCCAATCATCACATGTTTCGCTGCCATGTTTTGTGATATCGTTTATACACTGTACTCCTCCAATTTCGTTGAGTAAAGTGGCAACCTTTGACGTGTTCACACTTTTGCTCCGGTTGCACATAGAATAAATTGCTGGGCAATTCTGCCAGCATTTCACTTGTAGCCGTCGTGGGCTTTGTGAGGCTGCTGAAATTAAACTAATAATTGATTCAACGATTATCAGACTGGTTTGCCGCGCACAAGTATTTGGTTTGTTTAGTAGTTTAGTAGTGACCGAAATTGGGTTGAAATACAACATAGGCCAATTCAAAAAGACCACTTAACCTAATCTTATAGATCCTAGATGTAATGCTAGCATTTTCGCAGAAAGGTTTGCTAGCAACACAACATGAGCTGTGGGCTTTTTGAAGTTTTTGATCCTATAGTTAGTTGCCTACATAGGTTATTTCAATGTGTTATAACGTAAGTTAAAGCCGATTAAATTCCACTCATTTTGACACCGTTTAGACATGAATATGTAATGCTGCTACAGGGTTCTTAGCTGCCAGTACTATTTAATTACTTTAATTACTATTTAATTAATTAGCCATTAGCTGATGCCATGAAAGTTATAAAAATGGGAAAGCATTATTACAGATATAATTACAAGAACACTTGTAACTTTCTTACCTGTCCATGTTAAAAACATTAGCAAGGTAACAAAATACATCAGGGCTGACAGGCTAAACATGCATGCTCTGCAGATACACATGAGATTTGCTAATTTAACATTCGAAAAACTAATTGAGGCTTGAAGCTCATTTCAAGGATCTTTTGGTCTCTGCAAATGTTTTAGACGGCCTGCCGACAATTGTCTACGATAATTAAACGGCCGCGATAATTGCAGCCCACTCAGTCACAAACTTAATAGCAATTGGTTAGGGAGCTAAATTAATAAACTTTCATAATAATTATTGAAGTGATAGAGTCAAGCGGTCTAGCAGTCAACATTGCTAAACTCTCAGTAATACCGACTATTCCAGAAGTCAAGAAGGAACCAAACCAAAGTCTTGAGCTTATGCTGGTTCTGCTTAAAGTTACTATCAGATAGCACTATGCACTGAGAGAAATAACTTTTTAGGTGCTACTTTTGCCTGGAGTGGACAGAAGAAAGCGGTTACGCTTTGGACAAACTTACAAAATGAACAAAAATAGACCACTTACTTATAATTCTTTAAAACTAATTATTGTTTATTTATGTATTTTTAAATTGAATTCTTTTATTCCTTCTGAAGTGTTTCAGAAGTAAACGGGATTGTTGTTCCCAGAGACGCATAGACTCTTCCCCGAACAGCTTGATTAAAGAATACAATTGAATTAGCACATGAAATTTTATAGTCGATTACCCAAGTCAGGTAAGAATATGTGATTAAACAACATTCCATTGACTGGATATAGAAAATTGTGTTAAAACTACTTTACGTCTCCACTTTATTTATTTATTCATTTAGCAACATCACTATAAAATTAACCATACCGAACTGACTCTTGAATAAGTTGCAGGAAATATATCGTCCCCAATTCCAAAGAATCATTTGGAAAAACTAGCGTAATCATAGGCCAAGACGGTGAGGGCATTTGGAGGAATCATGCCCATACGGTTGGGGAACCACTTCTGGACCCCCCCCCAAACAGGTTACTCATCCCACCTGAATTGTGGATTCGGTTCTTAGACCAAAAATCGGAAAATATCGGTCTTCTTGGGCGTCCATCAGCCGCCGGTTCACCCTTCCCCTCCCGCACATGGGCGATACTGACCTGTTCGCAATCAACAAATAAACATTTTCTAAATTCCCAAATTTGCAAACAAAATTCATTTAATTTCTATTCCAGTTTAATGGGTCGAGCTTAAGCGATAAATTGAATAAGCTAAGTTTTGGCATTTTAACATGACTGAACGAATGCTAAATAAATAATAGTGCGTTAAAACATAAACATCCAATGTGTTTAAATTAGTTAGATTTTGGGTTCAAAATCGATCTGAAATGTTTCTGTCTGCTCCTACTACTACCCCAACCTTATTCTGAGATTTCTTACAGTTTTTCATTAAAGATCGCTAAATTAGGACATTAGGCTTGAATGGTTAGAGGTACAAGAGCAGTAAAGGCTAAGAAAAAGTAACCCATTTGCTCGCACACAGTTTTCAAACCTTTGGTAGCTGAGAGAATTTCCTAATTTCTTCGTTTTCCTATGTTTAACGGGTGTTGGGTTCACCATTGAAACGCTATTGTTGATGATAGATAAAGATTGTTAGAATTCATTTCATACTGGTGTTATCCAACTAAGGAGACATACTTGTCAGCACGATATGACCAACTGTACACAAAGATGAACAAAATGAAAAAAGTGACAACCATATTAATCTTATGTAATCACGACAAATGGGCAATAAAGAAAGTCAACAAATATGAGCGCAGCCCCACGAATAGTAAAATATACTCTTTATATTACTTGTTATATGAGCTTGGTAGCATACGCTAATCGTGCACACTGAGCATAAACTATGAATAAAAACTTCCTCTAGAGACTTTAGATGCACTTACCTGCTCATGGTGAATGTTTCTACACTTAGTTACTTTACTACGCTGGGAATGCGATCTTCATAAAAACGGCGTAATCTCACCCCCACTAAATAGATCGTAGTGACTAAAACGTACTCATTTTATGGGAGTCATTACGGTTTAATTTGTGTGGGGATAGGCCCTTATCGAAGTATAACTAAGTGTGTGACGAATGTCGCAATTTTAATTATTACGTACACTTGGGCAAAGTCTTGGAACTGCCCAGAGGGACTAGCTCACGGACCTATTTTGTAAGTGCGGCAGTTTTTCTAATTTCTTAGCTAGCTCAAAGAATTAAGCTGAGTTTATGCTTATTGGCTTGTGGCTTAAAATGACGTGTGGATTGGACTGGTTCCACTTAGCCTCTAATTAGTCGGTTAGATATCGGGAAGGGATTCGTTATTTGGGTCTGCTCACAGAGTAGGTGACTTGCATATGTATGTATGTTTGTGTACATATTAAGCCAAACATTAGCTATTATTTAATCAAACAAACCCAAACAAAAATTAAGCCAAACATAAGCAGAGAAGGAAAGCGAAGATTTGCCGCCATAACATCGAGTAAAGTATACTTTCTTGAAACTGAAAATTATGACATTTCCTTCTTTAATAATTTGTCGTAAAAATATTCCAAGCCAAACACTAATTTCAACCAATGTCAGCACTGACAGTAAGCATAAAGCTGCGATCCCAGATGTATTTGAAACAATGGTGACGAGCTAGAACCAGTCGAAGAGGTTAAGTACCATTAATGTTGATTTTGCAGGTCAATTTATGCATTTTAGTTTCCACTAAAATTTGATAATGCAGTATGGTAATAAGCGTAGTCTGAATAAAGAGTTTTCCACAAAGTGGAACGCCGCAACATAAAAAAGATGAAACATTCACATGTTAATTTGTTGACTTATGTGTTATGTTCGCGTGTTCGTGTGTGTTCGTGTGTGTATTCGCTGTGTTATGTTAAACGAAGACGGAAACGATCATTCCGTCTTAACGAATATTGTTTGCTAAAACATTGCTTCACCTGTAGGGCAGGATACTCTGTTAATTTCAAGTGATAGGATAAAGAAGAATATACATTGCAACTGCAACATTCCTGCAAATACAGCTGGCGAACAAGTAATTAAAAATATGCAAAACTTTATTTAACAGTTTTACAGTAGGGAGCTAATATATTTCCCCCAATTCTTGAATGCCGAAGACGAAGAAGAAGAGGGTTTAATGCGATCACAGTGCAAAGCAATATTTCATTTTTTAAGCAAGCTTTCCAAAAACACCAAAAGCCAATGATCACTTCCAGAGTCATCTTGTCTAGGTAAAACGCACCAACTTGGGAGAGAGGACAATTGAAAAGCTAATTTAATTTTTGGAAGTTAAACTACTGGGTACTCTATATCTACTAATTTATTTAAATTTAGTTTATTTTAGCATTATTTATAAATAAATATCGTTACTTATAAAAATTCAATTTTTATATAAGCACTTTATGCATTTTTGCATGGGATGTGGCTCAGGGTGGGGGGCAGCCGGGACAAGGGGGTGGGGTCATGAAGTAGATGTGGTTTTGGAGGTAGTAAACATAAATTAGATGATGGGGGAGGCATGTAAGGGAGGGAGGTGTGAGGTAGGGTGGTGGGAGGGAGGGGTGGAGGAGTGGTGTGTCTTTGGTGTAGGGGTGGTGTGTCTTTGGTGTAGGGGTGGCGTGTCTGTCAAATTGGTTCAGGAGTACTTCATAGTAGATTAGGTAGTTATTTTGTTTATTTATTCGATTCTTGATTAATTAGGGTCTAATAACAGTATGAGCTGTAAAGCGCGTTACGGTTGTCCTCCCCATCAACTAGTGTATATTAAGTGGGTAAGCTATAAGGTACTTTGCAAATATTGGGTATATAGTAAAGCATTATTAGGTATATATTAGGTGAATGCGCTATAAATTTACTTTGCTAATATTATCGAGTATATAGTAGACAGGAATCCACGTTGCAGCTGTTCTCCCTCCCCCACCTTTGCCCTCCATTTCATTTTAGGGAAGACACATGTATGATTATACATAACCTGTTGGTTTTGTGCTTTAGGTTTAATTTTGGATGTATGATCTTTGGATCGATTGCCTAAAACGAAGAAGAAGAAGATTTAATACGATCACAGTGCAAAGCAATATTTTTTGCAATATTTTTCCTGACACTTCAAGCCGGCGCGTAATTAAAATTGTCGTGCTTTTCGTGTCAAGGAAACAGTCACATTATACTGCTGACTATTACTTTATTATTTAATTATCTCTACTAATTTAGTGATTTGGGTTTTATTAATTTATTATTTCTACAATTTCCCTAAATTGGATTTTGTTTTTTCGTTTATTGGTTTGATTATCTTGATGGCTGCCAGGGAAGGTATGTAACGAAAAGGTGACTTTCTGATCAAAATAAAAATAAAATGATTTTCTCAAACCGAACAAAATAGTCAACTTGTGGGATCTGAGAACGCATCAGAAATGCCACATTCTGATTTATTCCAAGGGTTGATGGTAAGTTTGTGAATTTTTATTTTTATGATGGATGCTAGTTTGGTGTCATGTGATCTGGTACAAGGGATAAGTGACGCTGACACGATGTGACACAGCGAGATAAACCCGCAATAGAAGAGGAATTCAAATTGTAAATTGATCTTAAGTTGTTTTTCTGTAATCAATGGAGTCGGTAATCGAAAAAGAGATTCTGGAGGAGCTTAACAATACGGATGGATGGAGCGAAGAAGTCATGAGGGAGTGGCTCACGATGAAATACTAAAGCATGGAGACTCTCGTGATTTTCCGGAAACGAACTATGCAGAGTATTATCCAAAAGTGTCAGTGCCAAATAGGCTAATGTAATCGGTGAGTTTCCTTCAGCGCTCCACATTGATAGTTGGAAAAATCTATCCTGGGTTTAGTAGTTAATACATGAACCTGGGAAGGCTAGTGGCAAAAGCAAAATGTTGCTACAGCAGCCATGCAACATAATTGTTTCAGGACTTACGGGGAGAGAAAAACAGTTTTTGTGAGTAATCTTCTTAAACATCAAAAGATGCACAGCAAACCCTGCAGCAAAATTATTTACTTGTACTCGATGTTTCAAGATATCTATAAGGATTTACTAAATTCAGCAGAAAATTTGGAACTTTTCCAAGGAATCCCAACCGATCTTGTAGAAATTTGTACGATTTCACAAGAAAGGACCTTACTCGTTTTAGATGATTTGATGTTTGAAATAGAAAATGACTAAAACTTTCAGCACTTTTCACGAAATGTCGACACGCTAACTGTTCGATAGTTTTAATTTTAAAAAACTTATCACGAATCCAAGTAGTTGCGAACGATTACGAAAACGCACATTATGTAGTGCTATTTGCCAATCCTCGTTACGCAGACTCTATAAGCCGACTAGGCCATCAAGTATTTCCACAGTATCCAAAGTTTCTTCCAGATGCATTTGCTCAAGCATCAGCAAAACTGTTTGGCAATTCTAAATAGGTATTTCTAGATTTGAAACCAACAACTGATGCTAGATTCAGAATAACTGAGTGATTACTAAATCGGGAAGAGGAATACATTTATTTTCCCAAAACCAATAAGTAGAATTAAGTATTAATATTACAGTTTGTCAAAATGTCGGCAATCGTTAAAGCTAAACAGTCATTTGTTAAAAGTTCTTAGCACTTCGCCGCCTAAAAGTAGCTTCCGCTATCTTAAATTCAGAAAAAGAAAAACTTAATAAGAGCACTTTCCGAAATTGTTGCAAATGCTATAAGTCAGCAAGTTCCTCAAACTCTTAAATAACAAAGAAATCTAAGACGTTATGAAAAAGTTTTAGAAACATTAGCCAGTAAAAGAACAAGCAATGCTAGATACAGAATCCACAGATTCTAAGATTGATACTTGAACGGTGACTACAATTTTTAAAAACGTTTGCATAAAATGGCGCAGCGCATGGTAGTCAACCCTGAAGATGTTTACTAAAAATTGTCCCACACAAACCAGCCTCCAGAACAGTCTCCCAATGTTTAATATGGTGTTGTTGACGAAGCAGAAATGAAAGACGGTTTTCCCTTAAAGCAGAACGATAATCTCTTATCTAAAAATTATCGCAATCGAGCAAGAATACTTTTGCATTACTTGGAAGATGGCAATGTCAAATTCGAACAGAACCAAAGAATTCTATACTCACCTAACAAAGAAAAAGTTTCCCATTTGTCGGACTTGGTAAAATATTTTGTCAGTCCCAATCACATCAAACAGTTGCCCCAACTTGATGCACCAAAGTTTTCCCGTCTTTTGAATAAGTTAGGAGTTTCAAAAGCAGCAATAGCACAAACTGAAAATAATAGAAAGGAGAACAGGCAAACACAGCTTTATTAACAATGGCTGCAAAGAAACGAATAAGCGTGAATGTGCTGTCGGATTAGACACAAAATTGTAGTGGAGGAATCATTACTACTTATTCACTAACAAATGAACAACCACTTGAGGAAAGCGAGTTGAGGGAATTTATTGAAGATCTTGTACTACCAGTGCTCTCTGGAGACTATATTGACGTAATAATAGATGCGGACTACTACTGTATTTCAAAGGGAATTAGTAAAACGTGAAAACTTCACGGTTTACCATGCGTGCGTTTTCGGGTGAAATTTCTATAACATTAACATTCATTGATTTGTGGGAGTAATGTATTTTCCGTACGCCCCACTCCAGTTGGTTCCAAACCGATTAGGAGCAGTGTCAGCCAGGAATAATTTTTTGTAATTTTGGCTGGGTTTTACAGCTGACACCATAACTGAACGGCAGCTAAAATTTCACTGATCCTTGTGGAAGCAAATTTGGCTACCCCATGTGAGAGCGATTTTTCTTATGGATACCTTTAAAAGCTATTTTTAAGCGCTTTTTGCCATTTTTTAACAAAAAACAGCAACTTTTTAGCAAAAACACAAAGTGATTTAATGTAAAAAATTCAGGCGAAGCCGATAAATTTTTGGAAAATTTTGTAGTAAAACCTATTGTCTTTGGCAATTTTATTAACCCTTGTTTCAAATTTTCTTACCCATTATGAGAGTTCGCAGCCCCTTGTGGACGACTTCACCTGGGGAGGTTCCCCCCTTCCCCACCCCCTTGTCCACCTGTGGTCGACACAGAATAATTGTCTTCACAATCACCCGAAGCGTTGAACAAGGCTGGAGATTTGGCTATTACCGGCTATGTGACGAAGGCACTTCGGCAGCTGCAGGCCGCCCCTTAACTGTCGATAAATTGCAGACATTGGGGGATAAAGCTATTAATGGCACCGGCAGGCACCAGAGAGAATGCAAGAGTAGGATTTAGGTTCAGCTGGACCATCTGTGGGATAGGCACAGCATACTACACAGCAAATACTGTAAGAATAGTAAGAGAAAATTTTTATTGTGCCTTTTCTGTTGGATTTTATCTTGAATCACTCTTGACTCTCTTGCTTTTCTCAAGTCTATGTGGATTGTCATGTCATTCTTTCGAAACAGCTATCTATGAACAAGAAGAAGAAGTTTAATATTCAAAGCCAATATTCGGCTTTACAATGCTACGGCAAGAATATGTTACAATAAACAACCTACAAAATCCGACGTTCCGCACCAAACATAATTACAACATTGTACGCTACAAAACAATCATAGCAAAGTAAAGTACTTACGTACATACTCAGCAATTGGTCTAACAAACGATTTAAACATATCCACTAACAAGTCTGTCTTTCTTAATTTAAAGGAACGAAAAGTATAGGCTGATACACGCATTGCTTTCTTTACCACTTTTGCACAATGGGAACTGAACTTTAAACTGGATGACGTGTTTATTCCCAAGTCACAGATTTCGTTAACACACTCTAAATTTGTATTCCCCATACGGTATACTGGCACATCTAACATATTACTACCACAAACAAAAACAAAGCACTCCTGTAACGCAATTCGCAACTGCCACAAGGTTGACCATTGATACAATTAATCTAGATCATCCTGAAGTCTTATACTAAGACGTTCGTTGCTGTTCAAAACGTAGTATATTTTAGCTTCGTCAGCATAGAGTGAAATTTTACCATATTGTACACAATCCGGCAAGTTTTTGTAGACTACAAATAAAAGAGGCACAAGAACAGAACACTTACATGATCTAGTCGCTATTCCATTCACCACGACTGTTTGAGACCTATTAGACAAAAATGCTTTTATCCACTTCAACAGTTTGCCGCTAATTCCATAACAGGATGGCTTATGTCCTAGCTTCTTATGTGATACAGTATCAAAAGCCTTTGCAAAATCAATATACATGTCACGTCCCAAACCCGAAATCGCACAAAACTAGTTTTGTGAGGCTCAAACCTCACAAAACCCGTTCTGTGAGGCCTTGTCTCACAAAACTAGTTCTGTGAGGTTCCTGCCTCACAAAACCCGTTCTGTGATGCCATTTCTCACAAAACTAGTTCTGTGAGGTCACTTTCCTCACAAAACCAAAATGATTTCAAACTCAATATTATATTGCTGTTTTAAAAGTTTATTGATGTCTTATAATTCAATGACTTCCTGATTTTCAATGAAACTTTTCAACAACAATTTCCGTCAAATTAAAATTCTTAAAAGAATGTTTTTACTGGTTCCAAATTTGCAAATTATATTACTTTAGCTATTTAATTTACTGACATATTAAGCTTTCGATATATCAAGGAAAGCACCAATTGAATTATACATAAATAAAATATACAAACAAAATTTTATTTAAGTTTTTATATAAATTTTGACTGAATTTCGCTTCACTTCCATTCAGTTCCCTAGGGAGGGGGAAGTGGGGGGGTTCTGAAAAACGGGGGGCGAGCCCAAGGTACAAATATACCTAAATTTTTAGCGAAAAATTAGCATTTTGAGGTAAAAACGCAAAACTCGCTGTTTTTACGCTTAAAATGAACTTTTACGTCGGAAATTTCGGTACCCTCCCCCACTCCCCCCTCCCTAGGGGGGTGGCGCCCCTCTTTCAAAACCCTAAAAAATGCCAGAGAGTAACCGGCATAAAAATGAGTTAACACTTTTAAGGTGCTGGTTTCCTTTCGGGTATTTTTGACTCATACGACTTTAATCCTTTACGTAAATAGCTAAAACTTTTCCGTGCTCTTTAACATTCTGGGTTCAGTCCCGGATTTTTAGGCCAAAAGATAAGAATGTTTTGGTTTTTGGCGTTAGGCTTCCAGTAGGTAGACAATACACGGAATTGGTTGTAATGGCTGGAAAGAGGACACGAAAATGAACATTTTTGCTTTTACAACCTTTGAGCTACCTCCAGTAGTTAAGTCAGTATAAGCAAAAAACTGTTTTGAGGGTCAAAAACGGGTCATTTTTTAGGAAATCAGCTTTTTCAGATATACTGCCAAACCTTGCGAACAATTTTGTTCCATTTATACTAAGTCGATACAGCGTCCAGATGCACATTTTATGAATCCCTACATGCCGGACTTTATTGCTTTCAGCTAGAGATTTGGCCGGAAAACCATTTTGGCAAAACTGCGGATATTTTGTTTTAAACATCGATTTCTTAAAAACTACGCGACAGATTCTGGAAGCTTTTGGCAAAATGGAAATTCGTACTGTTGCTGAGGGTCGTTTTTCTTGGTGTTGGCTAAAACGTTCCCACTTTCGAGAAAATTTAGTGCAAAGTTTAAATATTTAGTGCTTCCGTGCATTTTGCGAATTTTCTCAAACCTTGAGTGATACTGAGCAAAACCCCAAAAAACGTCCCTCGGCCCATATGTCCTCTGTATGACAGCGCAAAAAGAAATTTTGTCTGGTTCCGCAGTTTTGAAAAATCAATGTTCAAAAATTTTTGGTCTATATGTAGCCGTTATGTCAGAAAATGTTTGTTTAATTTTTTAATAATTTAGCTAGATTCGTAAGCTCATATGAATGTCCTGATTATAAGCTTTAAAACGATGTATAAAGCTCTTTTCAACTCCTAAAATTGCGAAAGTTATAGCGTTTTAAAAAATCACCACAAAAGCACTGCACAAAAGGATACCACCTCCTTAAGTTCACCATTTTTAAAATTCGAAGTTCTAAAACTTTATTTTCCCAACTAAGTTTAGTTAATTAATTTAAAAATATTATTTCAAGCATTTGACCACACTTGTACACTTACTTGAGATTCAGTCAATATTTATATAAAAACTTAAATCAAATTTTGTTTGTGTATTTTATTTATGTATAAATTCAATTGGTGCTTTCCTTGATATATCGAAAGCTTAATATGTCAGTAAATTAAATAGCTAAAGTAGTATAATTTGCAAATTTGGGAAAGTTTCATTGTTGAAAAGTTTCATTGAAAATCAGGAAGTCATAGAATTGTAAGACATCAATGAACTTTAAAAATAGCAATATAATATTGACTTTGCAATCATTTCGGTTTTTGTGAGGAAAGTGACCTCACAGAACTAGTTTTGTGAGAAATGGCATCACAGAACGGGTTTTGTGAGGCATGAACCTCACAGAACTAGTTTTGTGAGACAAGACCTCACAGAACGGGTTTTGTGAGGTTTGAGCCCCACAAAACTAGTTTTGTGCGATTTCGGGTTTGGGACGTGACATACACACTATGAACGATTTTTTGATCGGACCGACTACTAAACCAATCGAAAGTTGTTTCAAGTAAATTGGTAATTGTGGACGTTTTGCTACGAAAGCCATGTTGTTTAGCCGACAAAAGTCTGTGTAAATTTAAGAACTCAATAATATGATCCTTGATTATTTGTTCAAAAACTTTACAAGCAACACAAGTTAAACTCACAGGTCGATAGTTAGAAGGATCGGAAACATCTCCTTTATTTTTACAAAGGGGAACAACTTTGGCCTGTAACCACTCTGCAGGCAATTCAGCGAATGTCTGGAGCGAAGCTCTGAAAATACGGGCCAACGGATCTGCTACAGTTGCAGCAATATGCCACAAGAGAAAACTAGAAATATTATCGGGACCTGTTGAAAATTTTTTGGCAAAGCTTTGAGCGCCTTAAAAACCTTCTCATTAGTAATATTTAAAGACGGTATAGAATGATCAATTCTATTAGCAAACTGCGGAAGATTTTTGTCATCATTGGTAAATACAGACGAAAATTTCCACTTTTTCGCGATTCGATTTATACAAAGTTTCGTTCCTACGTAACATGGGAATAGAGCCCTTTGAAGTAAACTTAGACTTAATAAAGCTAAATGATTTACGCTGATTTTTTGATTGTAAAATATTTCGTCCCCTCCTTTCAGAAAACTCATCAGCCATCTGTTTGGCTGTTTTTGCAGCAGACTTATACTTTTTCAAAGATTCTTCCGTACGAAAACGTATATACTTCCGCCATAGAAATTTCTTCTTATCATCAAGCTTTCGATACCTGTTTGTCTCTAAATTTTCCCTTGCCACGACCCATAACACGAACAGGTACAAATCTAAAAACAGCATACTCTATGACATTTTTAAAGGTTATCCACATATCGTTTACATTACCGTCATTAGAAAACAAGCCAATCCCATTCTATTGTCCCCAAAAAATCATTCATAGAAACGTAATCTCCAACTTTGAAACTATACCGCCTGCCACTTCCTACATTCGATTCAGTATCGCAGACATTCGTAGATGCATTAACTGTAAACATACTTTTACAATGGTCACTAGTACTGAAAGGCTCCATAACTGAAACTAACATTTGCTCATTAGTTAAAACCAAATCTAGTATTCTATTCAAACGGGTTGGTTGTAATACTTTTTGCTGTAATCCTAGGTTCAAAAAGCAACATGTAAACATTTCGTATCGGTTATTATTCAATACATTCATTCCAGAAATTGTAGAAAACACATCAGGAAGATTAAAATCTACCGTGATCTGCAGGTCATTATTACTGTCCAGGTTATTTAGTAAATCGCAAAACTGAGAATCAATTTCTTGATTGCTATTAGGAGAACGATAAACAGTAATAGCCAACAAGCTAGTGTTGGAGAGTGTCACTTTTATCCCAATAATTTCAATGTGCCCAATGAAAAACTAAAGCACTGTTGACATGAAATATGCTTTTTAACTAAAAGCAGGCATCCCCCATTGCACTCTCAATTTGCCTATCCTGTCGAAACAATATAATCAATCACGCCCACTATGTTATCGGGGTATCAGAATGTAACCTAATAATATCGTAAGTTGACAGTTAGGTCCTGTAAAATGTATTCAAATTCTGCCAATTTGTTTGTCAATGTCTTACGCATTAAAACATAAACATTTAAAATTTAATTGAAGGGTTTTACGAGACCGAAATCCGTTACTGTTTTGGTTAGGGCCACCTAGTAATTTGTTGGAGTTATTAGTATCAAAGTGTTTGGAGGAATTTTGGAATGCAATCGATCTGTTATCAATGGCGTTTTCACCGTCGAGCCATGTCACCATGGGTAGTTTGGTAGTTATCCAATTACCTAGTCAAATTAATCAAGCCCTTTTAAAAGAAAAGTACCGTTTTTTGCACAGAACACACTGCTATCTCATATTTTGGTTCTGGTGACTCTAAATCGGATTGCCCAGCATATGGTTCTGATGTCAATCTACTGTCATAAATCAGGCAATAAAACCGAAGGCAGTTTGAGTTTAAATGTCCAAGATAACGTCTCAACCAAATGTACAGCTGGCAAGGTTCGATCTAACATTTATGTGTTATGGTTCTCGGCAACAACTATTTTTCCAACTGCACTTAAAAATTGAACTAATTCATAAGTTAAAATTTTCACCAGTCAGTAAAAAATAGATCCGAACAATTTAAATTATCCAAATGATTTTGTTTGTCGTGATTGGAAGCATCAGCCATTCGATCCGGGGGGTATGGTTCGTTTCGGCCAAACACTTTAATGTATGAAATTACACTAGACCCACAAATATGTACTGCTAGTAATAAACTGCTATGGTAAGATTAACCATAAACCACAAACTAATCAACGGTCGGAACTAATATGTCGCCTCGACTGAGCTCAGCACAGCTTGACGGAGTTTACAGATTCCAAGCTATATAACAAAATAATTTTGGCTCGAAACAGGAGATGGAAACTGGTAAATGCTGGTAGTCCAAAAGGTGCTTGTTTCTTCAAATTTACAAATCTTGAATTTAA